>JABTTQ020002148.1:0-124411 GCA_016081115.2 Rehmannia glutinosa | reverse complement strand
AAAGAAAAAATAATTAGCTAGAAAGTTTAAGTCCTATTTTAAATTTGAAAATTTTAACAAGTTAGGATAATATGCTGGTAATTTTTTGCACTTACGATTTTATTCAAACCATTTGAAGTGGAATTTTGAGCCAGTAAGTAGAGGTGTCCAACGGTTCGGTTCGAACCGGAATCGAATCGGGTCAACAGGCGAAAAATCGTTGACCACAGTTTCGGTTTGAACCGTAACCGAAAACCGTTTTTATATGGTTAGGTTACGGTTCGCAATTTTTCGAACCGTAAATTGAACCAGCAGTTTACAATTTTTTTAATTTAAATTAAATATATTATAATTTAAAATATAAAATCCAACGGTCACATTTGTGACCGTTGGCACCCGGTTTTAACTAAACCGGCGTTTCGGTTAAAACCACCGATTTTATTTTTATTTTATTTTATAATTCAAAATTTTCAAAATCAACAGTCAAGATTATTTGTCCGTTGATGATCAACAGTCACAATTGTTTGACCGTTGATGAAAATCGCCGGTTTAACCGAAACCATCGATTTTTCGTTTTTTTTTCTTCACATTTTTTCCTATAAATACCCCCATCTATTTCACACATTTTTTCCTCACACCAACTCTCTAAATTCTAATCTTCTCAAAAAAAAAAAAAAAAAAAAAAAAACCTCTCTAAATTCTAATCTCTCAACTGTCTACATCTACAAATCTCCAACCTCAAGTTTCAATTTAATTTTAGTTGTTTCATATTTTTATTTCATTTTCATAATTTTCGTTCATTTCATATTCTTATCTATTTAAAATATATGTCGAACCTTGGATGTTCTTCTCGTCAATCCAACAAGGGAAAAGGTAAGATGTCCGAGCAACGGGCACCATGGTTTGAAGAAGCTTTCGATTTGAGCGAAGATGAAATCGATGCATGTTTTGGTGAAGCACAACGAGAAAGTTAAGTACAACCGAAATCGCAAAATCAAACTCAAACTCAAAGTTGTCGAGCTACACCACTTAGATCCGATATTTTTTCGGTGCACTTAAAAAAATTCGGACCTACAACCGGAGGTTTCAAAGTCACTTGCAACTATTGCAACAATGCCTACAAATTTAGAGTTAGGAGGTTGTTATGCGACGTTCACGAACCACTTAAATAAAAAAAGATCCGGATAAAGTTGGCAACGATCGTGCTCAAACACAACTACCGGGATTCACGGGTTCTTCATCAGGTATGGAGTCTTCTTCTGCTTTGTGGTTTGTACTTTGTAATTTAAATTTCATACGAAATTGTAGTAACTTGTAATTTTATTTTTAAATTGCACTTTGGAATTGTAATATCTTAGAATTTTTCATTTGTACTTTGTAATTTAAATTGCATAGTCAATTGTTTTTAATAAAGTTGTAAATTGTAAGTTGTAATTTTACTTTTAAAGCAATAAAGTCAATTTTTTCTACTCAATTTGGTTTCCTTCATTACTTTTTAAATTTATTCAATATTAAAAATAAAAAAAAAAAAATCCGGAACCAGAACTAGAACCATCGGTTCATAAACCGTCGGTTCGGAACCGGAACGGGAACCGAAACCTTATTTAGAACGGTTAAGTTTCGGTTCCGCCCCTCCTGGCTTTTGAAACCGGCGGTTCAAACCATGATCGGTGGTTTGGAGTCGTTGAACTCGTCTACCAGTAAGTACTAAGTATCATTAAAAAAGATAAACTGATTTTGAAAGGATTATACTTGCAAATAGTTGACAATTTTATTTAAATTTGAATTATTCACATAACGGACCTAGCATAGATATAGCACTTATAGCTAAATCAAATCATATTAGGATAAGAGGAATAATTATTAACATTATATTGAAACTTTCTAGCTGTCACACTCTTGAGTAATCTACTTGGATTATTCATACCAAAAAGAGGGGAAATGGTTATTAATTAACAAAAATAATAATTGCTTATGTACACCTTTTTGCCGTTAGGGGAACTGTTGAGGATTTTGGTGGCTAAGTTAGAAATGCAAAAGCGGGAAAAGGTACAAGAATGCTTAGCTACCTTTGACAGCGGCGATTAATGCGATAGGATTAAATAAACCACTCATCTTGTATTTGAACCTGAAGATTTGGATTGGGAGATGATTTCAAATGACTCCAAATAAGCAATATTTGAATCTTTCAAAGTGTTTTAAAAAATAGTTTTTAGGATTTGAAATCTATTATAAAATAACTTCATCCAAATATGAGTGTAAATGAGTCGAGTCGAGTTGAACATATAACTGTTTAAGCTTCTTTAAATTTTAATCGAGCTTCAGAAATTGTGTTTGAGCTTGGTTTAATTATTAAACGAACCAAGCTCGAACAAGCTTTAGTCGAGCCAAACACAAATCGATCTCGAGTAGCTTGTTATTTTTAAACATATTTTATTCTTTTTTTACTAATCGAGTTCGAGTTCGAGTCAAGCTTTATATTTTATTGAATGGGAAAAAGTATTCAAGCATGATTTGTTATGTTAGCGAACCGAGCTCAAACAAGTTTTTAACAATCGCTCGAACTGAGTATCGAGTAACCTACTTTGTTTTTCAGCTTTATGTCCAAACAACTCAATGAAAAAGTTATTATGGATTTTAAATCCATAGCTCAAATCCTTCCATCCAAATGGGGCCTCAGAGAAATTTATGCCCCAAAACCGCCCTTAATTGAAGTAACAAGAATTCAATTATTCGAATTACAGGGAAATCGAATAGTGGTTGGTTAAAAACTCTCAAACTCAGAGCAAAGTCAGGGGTTCGACTCCCACCACCATTTTCATCACAGGATTTGTATTAAAAGAAAGAATTTAAATTAGAAAATTTAAATTTAAATTAAATTTATGTGTAAAAAAATATATATGCCAGGAGATTTGATCATTTTACTAAGACAAAGATTAGACATGCTTGAATATTTTTCTCTCTTTTATTATTTGTAACATGATATAAATCACTTTCATAATGAAATATCAATTTCATTCATATGATCGATCATTTTATCATACTATCAGTTTTTTATTTTTATTTTGATGGGGCATATATATATTGGAAAAGTGAAGGAAATTGCACCTTTGGGTGTGATTTTTTGGGACCTCGATTGCCTAACGATAAAAATAAAAGTGGATTTTTGTTCTACTCCACGAGAATATCAAAATCAAATATTTGTTTGTCCAAAATGGTACTTGGATAAAGGAGAAATTAAGACTTAAAGTGGACTATTGGAATTATTTTAAAAGAAGAAAATATGTGGGTTTGTTTTCTTTGAATGATGGGTTTGTCCCACATGGGAATACAAAGGCTTTTTAGATTAGTATATATATAACCAGGCCCGAACTTGAGAGCACGCTCAACAAGCCGGTGCCTAGGACCCCAAAAATTTAGAGGCCCATTTTTAAGAGACAATTACAAAAAATCCTCTAAGGTTTGGCCTAATTACAAAAAAAACCAAGAAATTTTTCAAAATCTTTATAAATACTTTCATAAAATCCTTATGAATAATAAAAAATTTTAGGAATATTTTTCTTACAGATTTTGATTTATTTTTTTAGTTGACTTAATACTCTTCATTTTGCTTATTTTTTTAGTTTCTACTTAATTTTGCTATCTCATTTAATTGATTAATTAGTTAGCAACCTGATTTATGATCTGAGCAGTGATTTTGTTTATTTGTTTATGATTACGAGTATTGGATTAACTTGGGGGTGACATAGTAATTTGTGCAACTGAAATTTAATTTTGTCTGTGTTGCTGTCAGAAATTTTGTGGAAATTAGTATTACAATTGATTTTCCGGCCCTTGATTTATAGTAAATATTTTGAGACAAAAAAAAATCGCTACAAGGGCCTATTTTGATAATCCCGCTTAAAGCCATGTGTTTCACAAGTCCGGCCCTGTATAGAACGCCACCTTATTCTTAAGGTGTAAGAGTATATTTCATAGAAACTCTCTCTACATGCGCGCCCGCATGGGATGTGCAAATCACGGACCGGTTCGGGCCACGAACCACCGACTTGTGTGTGGGCATGAACGCCACACCAAAATTGAGTTACATAGTATAGCCTTTGTTTTGCAGATTTTTTATTTAAAAAATTAAAAAATAATTTTATTTTAATTTTGAATTTAAATTATCTGTAATAACAAATTAATTCCTATCTGTAACATCAAATTTAATTTGAATTTGAATCTGTAACAACAAATACTATTGTTGTGTCACAGTAGTGGAGCTTTAATGTTCAAGTCTTTTATCAGTTCTATAAATAGCTAATATTCCAACAATCTATAAACACACTCAACATATTCGCACTCTTATTATTCTCTACATATTATTTTTTAAAGTTCATCTTGGCCTCATGCACTTTTTGGTGATATTTTCCATGCGTAAGTTCAGTTCGCCAGACAAAAAGCTATTATGGTTTCTTATCCTGTGAAACAGACGTTCAAAAATATGAGACGAATTTATTTTAAGGATAGTGTGCTCAACACACGATTCGGGCAATTTATTTTCATTGGCATTCTGTAATTTCAGTTTCTATTATATTATCTGCTGCAATTGATAATTATATATTTAGTTCAGTTTTTGAATTTTCCTATTTATATAAACTGTACTGCAATATTTTTCTAATAATATATTCTACATTGAGTGTCATGCGAGTTGATTGTGGCTTATAAATGATGGTCAAACCCCTCACTCCCAAGAGACGCCTTTTTCATGACAAATATGTCAGATTCAAACCAAATCCGACAATACCTCTTGGGCAGACCACCTCCTGCTGCATCAAATTTGATTGATATAATTATCAATGTCAAGTTGAATACAATGAATACTAATAATTTTAAATAGTTTTGAGGTTTTGATTTTGATAGCTAGAATAAGACCTTATGTTACATATTCAAATTAATAAAATTAATTAAATATCTAGATTTATATAATTCTATCCCGAAAAATAATTGAAGTGTAGGTTTTTTTTGACAAAATATTGCATTTTTAATAATCATTTGACAAAATGTGGTGAAATTTGATTCTTTTGTTTATTTAAGTGTAGGCGCATACCAGTTATGTGCCTTTAGAAAAGGCACATCACCACCTTGCGCTTCATGTCCTTTCTCTTTTGTCGTTTTTAATGAGGCACATGAGGAAATTGTGCTTTTAGAAAAGGCACAACCACTTCATGCGCTTCATAGCTTTTTTTTTTTTTTTTAATTTTAGGAAAATGAAGTGCAACTTAGGATTGTGCTTCATTTGTTTTTCTTTTTTTTTGTTTAGTTTTATCAATTAAATATATAATAGCAATTTAAATGTAATCTACTATTAATTTAAAATATATTAGTTTAAAAAACAAAAAAACTACATAAACAACATAATCCTAAATTCGATGTCCTTGGTGCCGCATCTGGGTGGATATCTCACTCGTGTGCTCCTCCTCCGGTCATGATCTTGATAATCATCATTTTGCTGATCTGCTGCAAATGGTGAAGTCGACTCTCCATCTCTGTGACCCCAGTCGTGTCCACTCGAAAATGGAAAAGGTGATGTCTGCAAATGCGGATGCATGAAGTCGGATGGATACTGCTGTCTAGGTGGGTATGAGGTGCCTACACCCGTGTCGAGCAATAATGTAAAAGAAGTGAACTGAGGAGTGATAAAACTGTCATAACCTGCAGTGTGGTCCATACTCTGAGATGTATGATACGCCGATATGGACGACCCTACTGGATATGCTGGAGGAGACAAAAATGTATGATACATCAATGTGGACAGACCTGCCGAATATGTGGGGGGATCCCCAGTGGTATGGGTCCTCCCTGTACTCGTCCTCCTCGGCTCGGTAGCTCTAGTAGGCTCCTGCGTAGGCTCCTCTGTGGATGGATCAGCTGGCTGCTCTGCGGGCAATCCAGAAGATGTCTCATGTTGGCCATCCCATCACGAAACTCTTGTGGTAGGTGATCCACTGATTGAGGGTCTTCGACACTAACATCTCGAACACTGATCGATAATCGATCGAGCAAGGTAAACTGCAAAAATACATGTTTGACCGTATCATTACACTATGCAATAAGTATTTAAGAGTGAATAATACTAAATTCACAAATATCTTACCATAAAGCATCACGGTATTGTGTCTGTGGCCGGTATCCATCTCGTCGTATGTAAGTTTGGCGGCGATATAAGTCGTCGCGTAATGTTATTATACCATACATGATAACCATGCTCTACTCTGGGCCCATCACCAATAAGTTATGTTTTGACGATAGAGGTCGCGGCCATGGCCCAATAATGCACCCAATTAGCATGATAAGTATGCCAATTAAAACTTAGTCGGCCCCGACGAGTAATGGAATATAGTGATGCATGTGACTTTGATACAACATCAGGAATATATTGCCGCATGGCAAACTATCTCATCACTCGCTCTGGGTGGTGAATCTCCACAATAGCGTAGTTAATGAGAGGACACTGGGATCTCCAAAGATGAGTGAAGCAACGTGGTTCAACTCCGCTAATATCTGGCGAAACCATATCATATGGCTCCCAACACCACTAACAATACAAACATTGAGAAATATTTTAGAATATGTATGTACTGAAATGTAGAAAAAAAAATAATAATGCGTACATGTCTCTCTGACAGTCGGTTCAGAATAAAGAGGTTCGTCCGACCTTAAATTATCTCCAATATCTGTATTCTCAACTAAAACACTCTGATGTGCATTACCATGACTAGAGCCAACAATGTCTGCGCAAAACTCCTGAGTACTTAGAGTTGATAAACCTTCTGTGACTCTAGACAGGTCATCAGTCACACATCCATTTCTAATGTAATCATCATATTGATTATATATGGAAGTGTCCACTGAATTATTGAGATCTATAGTAGGCATTATTGATTCTGATTCTACAAACGCATCAACGTACTGATTCTCTATCTCTGGATCTAGGAAGCACCACCAATCTTGATCATTCCTTATAAAAATAATCCCACACATATTGTTATTGCAATATTTGGCTGAATGCATAGTTTAAATAGAGGGGAGAGGGGTGCATTATTGAAAGAGAATCTCCGGCAATTAAAGCACATCTGCACGATGCGCCTGCTTTTTCAACTGTCAACTGCGCTTCTTCATTTTTCTTGGAATTTAGCGTTGGGCGCATGAACAACCTGCACTTCATTTCTTTTTTTTTTTTTTAAAAAATAATTCAGAAAATATAGGCACATTAAACTGGTGCGCTTCATTTGTTGTCAGGCGAAAAAACAAAAGAAAAAAACATGAAAGGCGCATACAACATATGAGCTTCATCTTAAAGGCACAACTGCCTTCTACGCTTACACTTAAAACAACGAATGGTTTCAAATCCACCAAATATTGTCAATTGTTTTTCAATTGACAATAATCTGTCAAAAAACCCTGAAATATATGTGTCTATAATTCCATGGTCAATGACCCTGAATCCCGATACATGAAAACATGGTCAAATTTACTTGAAAATAAATCTGTCTGTGTTTAAACAAGATTTGGGACCATAAATAATACCATATAAATAAGAACTCCATCGTGTATGAAATAATGTCATTGTAATATATACAACATTCGTTTGGTATTATTCGATTTTATCTTTATTGAATCAACACAAGAAATTTCTTACACGCAATAACGTGCAATTTACACAAAGTTACATGAATACATTTATTTCAGGGATAAATTTAATTACGAATGGAATCGAATATAAACCAGACGCAATTTCTTAATTGGCACATATGATCTTTATAAATTTATAATCTCAAAACATAAATTACACAACATTTATGCAAAAGCGTTATAAAACAAGATTATAAAGTATCCCACATTATATCAATGGCTAATTCGTAATCCATCAATGGATATATAATATTAAATCACATTTAACCCAGAAAAAGGAAAAAAGAGAAAAAAAATAGAAGGAAAGGAAAATTTCACATGAAAAATTTCAAATAGAAATGGGCAATTTTCTTTATTATATTTTTCTTTTTGTTTTTTTATATTGATTTTCCATTTATTTTTCCACTGTATATTAGGTGAGTGTGGGCTTTAATCCACTTCATCCTTCTCAGTCCATTTTCTCTCTCATTCAATGCTGTACCGAACTCACCAGCACCACCCTTTTCTCTTCACATTCAACCCTTTTTCCCATTCTTCTTTATTATCACCTCGTCTTCTTTCTTCTCCTTCTCCTCCTATTCAGGTGCTTAATTCTCCTTTTTTTTTTCTTTCTATTAATTAATATGTTTGTTTAATTTTGCATGTGGGTTTTCTGTTTGTAGGGAATGGAGTCGGTGCAGGGGGGTTTGAAAAATGGGTTTGGGCCGGAGACGGCGGCGGTTATGGATGACATTTGCGGTGTTAACGGCGGCGCTGGGGATGATTTCTTTGTTGACGAGCTCCTCGATTTTTCGAATGGGTTTTCTGAAACAGAAGAGCAGCCGCCGCCGCCGCAAACGGAAAAGCCGCCACCGGAAAATGAAAAACAAGTAACGCCGCCACCGGAGAACTTTTCTCTCTCTGCAGGAGATGATTTTGGGTCTCTCCATGAAAGCGAACTGAGCTTTCAGGTTAAACCCAAATTTTTCAATTTTTTTTGTTCTGAAATTTAAAATGACGTATTTTGTTATTTTTGGTTTATTTTGTTTTGGGGAAGGAAAAATGAACTTTAAAAAGATGGACATATTCTACAGGGGAGGGTTTGGAGAGTTTAGAATGGCTTTCGCATTTCGTGGAGGACTCATTTTCCGATTATTCGCTCGCCGGAAAATTCCCGCTTAAGCCGATGGAGAACCGGTCCGAACCGGCGGCGAAAGTGCAGGAGCGGCCTTGTTTCACCACTCCGGTTCAAACGAAGGCCAGAACGAAGAGAGCCCGGACCGGGGTGCGCGTTCGCCCGGTTTTGTCGCCTTCTTTCGCCGAGCCATCCACTTCGTCCTCATCTTCAACGTCCTCCACGACGTCGTTTTTACCAAACAACCCCTGGCTTGTCCACAGCCAAAACGACGGCGCTTCCCTGGCAAAGGCGCCGGCCAAGAAGCAGAAGAGGAAACCGGCTGAGGGAGGCGGAGTTGGGGCGGCGGCGCAGCCGAGGAGGTGCACCCATTGCGGCGTCACGAAGACACCACAGTGGCGGGCCGGCCCGCTCGGCCCTAAGACACTCTGCAACGCTTGTGGAGTGAGGTACAAGTCGGGTCGGCTTTTGCCCGAATACCGACCCGCTTGCAGTCCGACTTTCTCGAGCGAATTGCATTCAAACAACCACCGGAAGGTTCTGGAGATGCGGCGGAAAAAGGAGGGGGAGACGGAACCCATCGGTCTGCCGCCGCCGGTTCAGAGTTTTTGAAGGCTTATCCTTTTATTAGATAGGAAAATGGGCAAAAATAGAGAGATTTCAAATTTTAAAACCCATAGGAATGAGAAAAGTAGGACTGAGTGTGAAAACCGGAGTAAATTGCAACCGGGTTTAGGTTTATTAGACCCGGTTCAATTAGTGTACATTATTTTCAAGGACCCATGGTTTGGTGAGGTAGGTTACTACACTAGGCAGTGTAATTGATTAAAGAAGACTTTAATTTTTAATGTAATTTTAATTTAATTTTACTTTATCTCCTCTATTATTTCTTTCATTCTAGTTTATTTTAGTTGAAGAATTAATTTTGAAATTGTGTCCGATAAAAAGGAAGAAAAAGAAAAAGGAATGGTGGGTGGGGTGTGGTTTAATAATAATGTGTTTACGTTTCAACTTTAAATTTTTCAACCGGGTTTAGGTTTATTTTCAATTAAACATTATTTTCAAGGACCCATGGCTTGGTGAGGTAGGTTACTACACTAGGCAGTGTAATTGATTAAAGAAGACTTTAATTTTTAATGTAATTTTAATTTAATTTTACTTTATCTCCTCTATTATTTCTTTCATTCTAGTCTATTTTAGTTGAAGAATTAATTTTCAAATTGTCTCCGATAAAAAGGAAGAAAAAGAAAAAGGAATGGTGGGTGGGGTGTGGTTTAATAATAATTTGTTTACGTTTCAACATTAAATTTTTCTATTTTAGAAAACGTTATGAGGTAATAAGGTGCACGCCACAACCCCACACATGCTCATGGCGTGAAGTGGAAGCATTTTTAACATTCGTCAATTTCTTGAATTCATGGCGTTTACCTTCTTTTTCTAGCATGGTACCACATGAAAACTTCATTATTGGTCCACATTTTGGGGGGAGAAAAAGATAATTTTGCAAAACAACTTGGGGGTTTCCTCTGCATTTTCATTTTATATAATCTTGGGTTTCAAGCTTTGTTGTATTTATTTTGTGCCCCTATGTACAAAATTTGTGGATTGTTCTTGATGGTTCGTTAGGATGTAATGATATTTTATACACTTTTGGCTGGACATGGATTCAGATGCGTTGAAAGTTTATGCAAGCTTGGGGCAGAAATTTATCAAGCTTACCTTACATGATAAATCCTATCTATAGTTCGTCATCTCGATACCATGTTAAAACACATACACTTGGCATGAGCATTTAATTTACTTTGCATAGTCACTCGACTAGGGTGCATATTCAGTTCTACCGAACCAAACCAAGTCGACTATAATTTTAAATTGGAAACCGAAATGAAATTAGTCGGTTAGGTTTGGTTTTAACCGATCCTTTTTTGATTTTCAATTTCTTCTTTTGGTTAACCAAACTCAGCCTATGTTTACCACTGCTGGTAGTCTGGTGCATGCGAAGTAATGATAAAAAAAGTTGTATTTGCTAGAGAATTGAGAGTTCCTATCATAATGCATAACTACTTAAGAGGAGGATTCACTGCAAATACTAGCTTGGCTCATTATTGCCGAGATAATGGTCTACTTCTTCACATTCACCATGCAATGCTTGCAGTTATTGATAGACAAAAGGATCACACTTACATGTAACAACTAAGGCGTTACGTATGTCTTGTGGAAATCATATTCACTCTGTTACCGTAGTAGGTAAACTTGAAGGAGAAAGAGACATCGCTTTGGACTTTGTTGATTTACTGCGTGATAATTTTATAGAAAAAATTAAAATCGTTGTATTTATTTCACTCAAGATTGGGTCTCTCTACTAGACATTATTCCCGTGGCTTTGGCATTCCGGGGCTAGTTTGTGTGCGTTTTGATTAATCTAATTATTCGATTCGATTAACTATATGTCATTCATGTCTAATCTAATAACACATGCACGTTGCCCTCGCTTGACATTAAGCAATTTATAAAATTAAATTCTTGCGACCTAACTCGGAAATACCATTTAAAAAGAATTTAAATCCATCATCTTATTTTGTATCCCAGATTTTCGTTCCACCTAAGAAATCATCTCGATAATCACCTTAGTAATTATTATACTTTTGCCTCTTCCCTTAATATTCATATTCGATTAGAAAAGTAGAATCATATTTTATTTACTCAATGATCAAAAAAATTGAACCGGAGCGAAAACTTGTCTCATCTTTAGACATTTGAAAACATTTGAAAACTTCTAATTTGTTTGATTTTTGGGATATCACATTATTATTTTTCCATGTTAAATATTTCTTCATTTTTCTTTAGTTTGTACAAAAGAAAAGACAAAAAAGAAGGGAAAAGGGATAGTATCAACATCTGTTTTTAGCGCGGGAAAGTGTAGAAATCACATTGGTGTACCTTTCACACTACATCTTCAAATGGTACATTGCTTTATCAATAAAATTTCTAGGACATAAAAATCGTGATGGAATTACGAAGTACATGGATCCATCATAATATATGTATGCGGAATACGTGAATTGTTGATGACAAACAATTGTTTGGTTCTATCGTCTTCCTCAACTAAATATGTTGATTCCTTAATGAGACGTTCGTTTCCATTTTGATGGGAAGAATAGAAAGTGTGTGCGATTCAGTATATTGGGAACCATCACCATGTATTCTTTATATTGTTATCAAATTAGGGTTCCCATAATCCCTTAAGTTGATTCATATTAGGAATCTGCTCTTTGTTGCCATATCAAATTCAGTAGTATTAGGACTCCACCAAATTTAGATCACTTAATTAGTCCAATAATAATAAATAATAAATATAATTAAAATCAAAATATATTACCCACGGATTAGGAATAAATAATTAGTCCTAACGTTTAACCAAAATAACATCATTTTTGTAGAATATTGGAGTCAGTTCTAACTGACAAATTCTCATTAGCACAATCATATTGTTGAAATTGAATTAAAGAAAGTTTTAAGAATCTTCATCAGTTGCATGCTGTTGGCATGTGAATGAAGATTAACTTAATGAGTTATTTGGTATACCAAAATTTTGCATTATATTTGTTGTAATATCTAACATTAATTTTGTAAAACTCCTAATCTATCATCATGAAGAACACGAGCTCAAGAGAGAGAGAATCAAATTCTGTTATTGAAAATGTAAAATCAGAGTTTGTTACATCCAACATGTGCTATTTATACTAGGATAACAGGTGGGTAAATGAATGATAAAACGTATTCTTCCAAAACACGACTTGTATATTAATAGAAGTTCAACATCCCCCCCTCAAGTTGGGCATCGATGCAAGTCTTGCATGCCCAACTTGGAAAGAAGAATAGTGAAGATGCCAGGGCCCAGAGCTTTGGTAAAGAGGTCGGCCAGCTGCAAAGAGGAACCAATCTTATGTGGTGAGACGAGCCCTGCCTTAAATTGATCTCGAACAAGATGGCAGTCAATCTCCAAGTGCTTGGTGCGCTCGTGGAAGACGGGGTTGGCAACAATGTAGAGGGCAGCCTGGTTGTCGCAGAGGAGAGGGATAGGCTTGGGAATGGAAATATGGAAATCAACTGCCAAGTAGGAGAGCCACAACAACTCACAGACAGTGGCACTTAAGGCGCGATACTCGGCCTCAGCTGAAGACCGGGAAACGGTGGTCTGTTTCTTGGTCTTCCAAGAGAGAAGAGATGAGCCAAGAAAGATACAAAAACCGGTGACAGACCGACGAGTAGTGGGGCAAGAGGCCCAGTCAGCATCACAGTATGCTGTGAGATGCAAGGAAGAGTCGGCAGCATAGAAGAGACCTTGAGATGGACAGCCCTTCAAATATCGCAAGAGATGGATAGCTGCATCCCAATGAGAGCTGCAGGGGCTGTTCATGAATTGACTCAACTGCTGAACACTGAAAGTAATATCGGGTCGAGTCATGTTCAAGTAAAGCAAGCGACCCACGAGTCTCCTGTACCGGTCAGGCTCAATCAAAGGGGAACCTGAGCCACCTTGAAGCTTTAAACCAGGAGGAAAGGGAGTGTGAGCAGGCTTACAACCTAAAAGCCCCATATCAGTCAAGATATCAAGAATGTACTTCCTTTGATGGAGATAAGTACCAGTGTTCGTACGCACAATTTCAACCCCAAGAAAATACTTAGCTGAGCCTAAGTCGTTGATAGTGAAGAGTTCATCAAGATAAGCCTTAACAACAACAATGTCATCAAGATTGGAGCCTGTAAGAAGCACATCATCAACATATATAACCAAAGCCAAAAAGGATGAGGGAGTCTGTTTTGTAAACAAGCAGTGATCATGTACTGATTGCTAAAATCCGAAGGCCACTAATTTTCCACAGAATTCATTGTTCCATTGCCGAGATGCCTGTTTAAGACCATACAAGCTACGCTTTAAATGACAGACTTTGCCCTTAGCCTGAGCAGAGTAACCCTCTGGTATGGACATGTATATGTCCTCATCTAGAAACCCATGCAAGAAAGCATTGTTAATGTCGATCTGGTGGAGTTCCCATCTATTTATAGTAGCAATGGCAATCAGAAAACGAACAGTCACTAGCTTAGCAACAGGTGAAAAACTGTCAACATAATCTACCCATATTCTTGATGATATCCCTTGGCTACCAACCTAGCTTTGAACCTTTCAACTGTTCCATCTGGATTGAGCTTAACTTTATAGACCCATTTGCACCCAATTGCTTTCTTTCCTGGAGGCAAATCAGTGACCACCCAAGTCTGATTTTTCTCAAGAGCTTCTAATTCTCTATCCATGGCCTCAACCCAATGTGGATCATTCTTAGCTTGAGAATAAGTAGTGGGTTCCTGTATTTTAGATACATTGGCTAGAAAAGCCACATAGCTAGCAGAAAAACAGGGTGAAATATAATAAGGAAAGGTAGAGAGAGAGGATAATAAGGAGCACAACCTGTAACATGAGGAGTAATAGTTCACGGAGCGCGTTGATCAAGCTGGCTTGTGTACACAACATAATCCACGAAACTTAATCGGTAGTTTGGAAGATCTGTGTGGCTTTCTGATAGCAATAGGGGTAGAATAAGCAGGAGGATTAGAAATAGGAGGATCAGAAACAGGAATGGAGGCTGAATCAGAGGAATCAAAAGAAGGAGAAATAGGAAGAGGAGTATCTGTAGCATGGGGTAAGGAAACAGATGGAAATTCAGATTCTAAGAAATAAACTTCTCTGGTAATAATGACTTTCTTTGTGATGAGATTGTACAATCTGTACCCCTTCATCCCAATTTCATAACCTATGAAGAGACACTTATGAGCTCTAGGGTCAAACTTTCCCTTATGAGGAAGAATGTTTGTAGCAAAAGCTGCACAACCAAAAGGCTTTAAGAGAGTATAATCTGGAGCCTTGCCATATAGTATTTCATAAGGGGATTTCCAAAGTAAAAGAGAGCTGGGAAGGCGATTTATGAGATAAGTGGCTGTAAGCAAAGAAAAGGGCCAAAAATCAATAGGCAATCTAGACTAAAATAGAAGAGCTCTAGCTGTATCAAGTAAGTGCCTATGTTTGCGTTCTGCAACACCATTTTGTTGTGGTGTGTAGGCACAACTTCGCTGGTGTAAAATTCCATGAGTTTTGAAGAGTTCACTGCACCATTGATTAATAAATTCCCTCCCATTGTCTGATCTAAAAGCCTTAATAGCAGCACCAAACTGAACCTTAACCATGAGAATAAAATTTTTAAGAAGAGTGGGCACTTGACTTTTGTGACTCATGAGATATGTCCATGTACATCTACTATGATCATCTACTAATGTAAGAAAATAAGGAGTGTTAGAAAACAAGGTCCCTGAATGGAAGGGCCCCCACACATCCAGGTGAATCAATTCAAATACAGATGCAACAAATGCAGCTCTTAAAGGGAACGATTGTCTATGTTGTTTAGACAAGTGGCAAATATCACAATCCTTTAACTGAGTTTGAGCACAATCATTCAGAAAAGGTTTCAAAAATTGTAAGTGAGACAAAGTACTAGAAGAGGCATGTCCTAACCGCTTGTGCCACAGGTCAAGCACACTATTACAAGAAAATATGCTAGAATCAGGTTTACAAGGTGCATGACTCAAAGGAAAGCCACCACAGTAAGAATCAGGTTTATTGTGCAGCACATATAGTTTGCCAACAGCCTTGCCAGTAGCTATGACTCTCTCAGTCTTCAGGTCCTGCAAAACACAGTGTGAAGGAAAGAAAACACACTTGAAATTAGAGGTATGAGTGAGCTGTGATATAGAAAGAATGTTATACTTGAAAGAAGGAACTAACAGGACATCTGTGAGAATTAAATTCTCTGAGAGTCTTGTTGTACCAGTATGAGTAACAGATTTAGATGTTCTATCAGGGAGAAATACAGTTATAGGTGAGATAATAGGAGTAAGATCAGTGAGTAAGGAGGGGCTAATACACATGTGCTTGCTAGCACCAGTATCTAAAATCCAGGATCCACTACCTATGGGCTCAAATGTACTCAAGGCAAATTGAGAGGCATCAATACCTGTGTATCACGCAAAATGTGCAAAGTTAGCACCATTATCAACATTACCAGTCCCCAAGGTAGCCATATACTTTGCAATCTCTCGATCAGATCAAACCAAAGAATATCAGGATTGCTCTCCTTCTTAACTGTCTGTGATTCCTCCTTGGGAACTTCAACATTAGTCATATTAGCTACCACAACATTCCTCTGATCCTGGAATTGCTTATACCAATCTGGATACCCGTGCAATTTAAAACATTCATGAGCTTCATGTCCATTTCTCTTCCCTAATCCTGCGAGGAACTCCCCTGCCTCTCATACCACCTCCATTCCAATTGCCTGTTCCAGAATTGCCTCTACCACTACCAGGCCTTGAAGTATGTGTCAGCATTGCTGCATTATCCAGTACCTCAGGAAACACTTGGTGCACACTCCTCTGCCTCTCTATTCGAAGAATCATGGAATAAGCCTTGTTTACATCTGGTAACGGATCCATCATGAGAACCTGACTACGAGCCTGTTCAAAGGATTCATTCAATCCCATAAGGAATTGAATCAGCTTGACATTTGCAGCATTATCACACCATTGTTTCCCAGCATCACAAGTGCAGTGTGGCATTGGAACTAGACTATGATATTCATCCCAAAGTCTTTTAAGTCTAGTAAAATAAGCAATAACTGTGCTATTTCCTTGAGTAATACTAGCAATCTCACGCTGCAACTGATACAGCTGTGGACCATTGCATTGACCAAATCATTGTTCTAGCTCATCCCAAAGCTCCTTCGAAGTTTGCGCATAAATGAAAACATCCACAATATCTCGAGAAATTGAGTTTAACAACCAGCTAATTACCATAAAATCCGTCTTCTGCCATGTTTCAAAATCCTCAGAGGTTTCATCGCGTTTAGGAATCTTACCATTGATAAAACCGAGCTTTGTCTTTGCTCCCAATGCAATCAGCATAGAGCGACGCCAAGGGAGATAGTTGTTTCCATTGAGCTGGTTGGTGACCAGAACCATGCCTGGGTGATCGGAGCCATGTAGTTGTAATGGATCACCAGCTGATTTCCCATCTTTCACCATTGTTTGATTTGCTAAGACCTGTAACTCCGGATTCGCGCCAAATTGAATAGTACCAGCCTCGATTACGTCCCATGGATGAAGAGAGGCGTTCAGATTCATGATTGTAGCCAAGGAAGGCTCTGGATACCATGTAAAACTCCTAATCTATCATCATGAAGAACACGAGCTCAAGAGAGAGAGAATCAAAATCTGTTATTGAAAATGTAAAATCAGAGTTTGTTACATCCAACATGTGCTATTTATACTAGGATAACAGGTGGGTAAATGAATGATAAAACGTATTCTTCCAAAACACGACTTGTATATTAATAGAAGTTCAACAAATTTGTTTAATGTTTTATTTGAATTCATTGATTTGAAGCTATTGATTTCAAATTTGTATAACAAATCCATTGATTTTGTTTGGATAATCTCAAAAAACGTTGTATTTCAAATTTGAAATCATATTTTGAATTACTTTCAAGTTATTGTGCTGTCTAAAAAACAATTGGATTTGTGGAAAGGAATCAAGAGGAGCAAAAGTCATATTTGGAGGAAATGAAGCTCTAGGGAAAATTAGAGGTGTAATGACCGAGGGCTATCCCAAACGAGCTCTTTAATTTCCTTAACCTTTCTCTTTGGGCTTTCCATCCGCGTCGCTACTCATGGACTTCCCATCAATGGAAGTGGGTTTCACGCATTCTCCCATACTCGAACTCAGGACCTCCAAGGTAAAGTCTTCATCTCTTTATTCTCATCAACTATGTAACTTAGAGCACTCAACTCTTCATTCAGCTGTCAGTTTTGGCTTTTGAGTTGGCTATTTTCCTAATTTAAAAGTGTGCGTGTGAGGATTTTATGTGCTCAAATTATTTCATCATTTTTTCTAATGAATCATAAAGATCAGTAGGTGATGATGTGTGTGTGTGTGCGTGTCATGATCACTATCATCAGAATCTGAATCTGATGAGTTATGAATTACCTCATCTTCATGTTCCTTTGCCATAAGACGAATCAATGCTTCTTTTTCAGTGTCAGAAGAGTATTTAGTTTCACTGTTCTCTGACTCTTCTGCTTCCTTACGTTTTGTTGTCTCAGTCTCAGCAGCCATCATGGCATTCTTTCTTTCCTTTCTTGTTTCTCTGAAGACTTTCTTTTTCTCATCATTCCTGTATTTGTTGACTGGTGGATAGGGTCAGTCAACTGCAAAGTGACCTGGTGGTCTGCAATTCTAGCAAAAGTCTTCTACTTTCTTTTCGGCTCTCTTCTCTTTTCCTTTATAGAAATCTCAATGCCTTCTAAAGGACTCTTCTTTGATCCTCTTGTAGTTCTTGTTATGGAACTTGTTGAATCTCTTGACCGTTAAGGCAATCTCATCCTTATCAATGATGTCTTTTGAGTCCACTAACTTAGACTCATCTGCTATCAAGGCATCAGTCTTAATTGCAACTATCTCATTTTGCTCTTTTCTTTTGAGCTCGAATTTAAAGGCTTTCATATCTGAAATAACTCATGATTTGAGATTTTTGAGGTCCATTAAGTGCCTCAGAGCCATCACCTTCGTTTCCCACTCAGCTGGAAGGGCTCTCAAGATCTTCATACATATTTCCTTCTGTGTATATTCCTTACAAAGAGCAGATAACTCATTTGTTATCTCACTGAACCTTGCTTCCAACTGATATAATGACTCTCCAGTCATCATCCTTAAATTCTTGATTTTTTGGACTACAACTGTAAGCGTGTTTTCATTTATTTGTTATGTGCCCTCATAGATCAAAGTTAGCTTGTCCCAAATTTCTTTGGTTATCCTGCATGACTTGACTTTGTTGAACATAACTTTGTCCAATGTCTTGTAGAATATACTTAGCCACATTGTCAAGGTTGAACCTCTTTCTATCTTCATTTGTCCATTCTTCTAGGCTTATCAACCTCAGTAGCTCCCACTGCATCATCTCCTACTCCTACTGCTCTTGCCATATTTGTGTTCACATTAAAAACTTTTTTGGGTACATCCTCAATGACAAACTACATTTCATCATGCAATGCATAGAGATATGTCTGCATATATATTTTCCAATCATCAAAATTTTCAATAAAAAATATGGGAATATGGGTTAGATTTGATTTCATGATAATAACTCTTCAAAAGCTTTGAAAGACTCAAGTGTTGATGTTTTTGAAAAATGGAGATCTAGTTCAGTAACCAGGGCGGAAGGTTCTTTAAACCAACCGCTCTGATACCACTTGTAGGCCCCAATGGGTGTTAAGTAAAATCTAGGAGGGGGTTGAATAGACTTTACCAATTTTTTGATCTTTAAAATCAGACTATTTAAGAAAACAGTTAAGTCCTTAAGACAACTGTGTTGAGAATTAATTCTTTAAAAAAGAGTTGTTGATAGAGTGACTTATCTGACAAAATCAACTATTTATGATCAAATCAGTTTTCTTGTTTAATCAACGGAAGACTTACATATTTTTTGAGTTTGTTTTATCAACACTTGCACTTTTTGAGAGTTATGAGATTGTTTGATAGCAAATATAAAGCAATGTAATGAACTGCAAAAATATAATGACAATAAAGTAAAGAACACAAAATTTATAGTGGTTCGAGGATGGGGTGATTCCTCTACTCCACTCTTCTCCTACTCCAGGAGGAATTCACTATTGTAACAGGTGACTTTAGTTACAAAAGTACGATCCCAAACTTGATCTTGATCACACAACTAGCTATTTCTTAGACTCAGCTCTTCTCCAGGTAGCTGTCTAGGTACTTCAGCTTTTTGAATCTTCAGGATTTGATCACACAAGCCTCCTTGGATTCAAAACTTGTTTGACTTTGAACTTGACTGCACTTTCTTCAATTCTTGGAAGTGCAGACCCCATTTTGTTTTTCACAAAAGTTTCCTCTTCAACTGTTGAACAACTTCAATCTTTCAGTCAATGTGTTGGATGAAGTGTCTTTGAATATGCTTGAGCATTTGCAGTTAAGCTTGAGAGAAAGAGTGTGTTTTGAATTTCTTGCTCGAAAATACTCTTGTGTTCTTGTTGTCTCATATGTGTGTTCTCGCTAAAAATTCCATAGCTTTTATAGTAGGAGTTTAAAATTTGTCCATTGAAGAGATAGACTAAAATTCAAATTCTACTTTGTGTTCGTTGGCTTGTCTTGTTTTGCAACTTTAGATGTTGACCGAACCTTGTTCTCAACTTTCTGCAGGTTTTCTGAAAATGTGTCAGCACCTACAGGCTTCTCATTTGCCCATTCATTTGGCATCTTTTTAGCTTGAGCATTCTAAAGTTTCAGACATGTACTTGTTACTAAAATAAGTAACTTCCTTGGACTTAGTGCAACAAACTTCTTCAGTTAACATAGCCCTTCAACTGTTTTACCCCTTTTGACTTCATCTTAAGTCTTCTAACATAATCTTTGATGGACTCTGCTGTAAGTCTTCTGAAAGACTTGGCTGAGAGACTTATGATGTTAACTCAACTGCAAGTCTTCTGATGATATCTTCAGCAAGTCTTCTACAATTCTACATAGCTGCTTTTATTTTAGTTTTTATCATATCTATTACAAAGTAGAAATTACATTGAAAATGGGGTGCCAACTTTCTAATACAAAGTTTTCTTTACATTATCAAAATCTGAACAATAAATTTCCTAACAAATCGGATTTTACTATTTTTTCAACTTTTTTATATAAATTACAATTATAAACTTAATGTTTAATATATTTATGTCATAATCCAAATTAAATAAGAATTCAAATCAATTATTTTCTATTTTAACTAAATCAAAAAAGAATCCTAATCAATTAAAATATTCTTGGTTTGGACAAACCTCTGTAATATAGGCATTGACAATCAATCAAATAATTATATTATAAAAAATAAGAAATTAACTAAATATATAACTTCTTTTTTTTTTATATAAATATATTATATTAGTATTTTATATAATATAATTCAAAATATAATTAGTTTTATTGAAATCGATAAAATCGACAGTTGTATTGGTCTAACCGCTTAAATCACTTACATATAGCTTGGTCGGTTTGATCGCATATACTGTTTTTAAAACATTGCCTACACGTATTCCATATTTTCATGTCGATATCTACGTATTATGCTAGATTTTCAAGAATCTGGGCTGGGGCATCTTGGGCTTGAAAATGGCAAAATTTATTTTTATAGACCAAAATATAACTATTTGTTCTTCTAGGAGTTGTATACAAATTATATGAAATTACCAAATGTAACACTTGAGAATGTTTTATTTTATACACATTACCACCTATCAAATAAATCATATAATTGTAAAAAAATATTTGATTATTAACAAATAGAACAACACCCGTGTATTACACAGAATTTGTCAAAAAAAAAAAAAAAAATTGTCACTGATTTGTTTGTGATAGTTATAGAAGATCCAAAATACTAAAAAACTAATTCATAATTTAGAAGATTACCAAACAAATCATCACTTCAAATTCTGAGAAACTTCTTTGTAAACTATGTTTATTTGTTCTATTTTCAAGTGAACTGTTCTTGTTACAACAAATAGTTTTTAAGCTCTTTCTGTTCTTACTCTCGCTATCACCACATAAAGTTGATCATAACTGCATACTAGTCTTCGCTAATTTTTATTAATCAAAAGTATCTAATAAAAATATCATTTTTTTAAATTCTATAATATTTAAATAATTGGGCAAATACAAATTATTTGGCTTTGCGAACAATTTAGGTAGGTCAAACTACTTCAATTAAATTTGCATAATATTTGGCAAGCATCAAATAAATTTGAAAAGTTTTTGCTTTCTTCTGTGGTATCGAAAATTCTTAGTTAGTTTTGCTAATTTTATTTATCAAAACTATCCAAGAATATATCTTTTATTTTTTATTTATACAAGATTTAAATAGGTGGATATATATTATTTAATTAGTTTTTGCATATTGTAGTTGGGTAAAACCACTTCAATTAAACTTGCATGATATATGATAGGCAACAAATAAATTGGTTATTAATAAATTGGAGCTAATTTATTAATCAAAAGTATTTAAATATATCTTCCATTTTTTAAGTAATTTATTCCAATTTAAATATATCTTTTGTTGAATAAATATTTAATAATTAAATGGAAATTTGAATATTCATAAATTATTTAGATTTGATAGATAGATTTTTGGAAAACAAAAATATAAGAAATCAAAGTATTTTGGGATAGATTTTTTGGATTACTTTTACTTTTTATACTATCTTTTACCTTTTAGATTGCATATGGAAAAAATATAAAAAAATAGTTAACCGTAAATAAATGTGAAGTCGTCACATGTAATTTGGAGAATGAGAAATTGTCACATATCTCATAATATTAAGGTGTTGACATGTGTCCTTGCAATTTTTCGTTTAGTATATAGGGTTTCAGCGGGTATTCGTCCTCTGATCATGCAGATGTAGATCCCAATGGGTGTCAGTTAAGTCTAGAAGGGGGAGTTGAATAGACTTAACTAATTTTTTGATTTCAAATTAAATCAGAGTTTATACAAGTAAACAGCTAAGTCTCTTGGGAGACAATTGGGTCTAACCTCAACAGGAAAGTTAGTCACTCAATATACTCGAGAGAGTTATTGATAGAGTAACTCAACTGAGTGAAATGAGCTTTTTACAAAATAGTTTACTTGGTTTTTACAGCGGAAATCTTACACCCTTTTTAGAATATGATTTTGAACATTTGCTTTAGATTAAGTTATTATCAGTTGAGTAAGCAAATTATTAATCAGCAGTACTAAATATGCAGAATATAAACTGCTGAAAGTAAATGACACAGAGAATTTTTATAGTGGTTCGAGGATGGGGTAATTCCTCTAATCTACTCTTCTCCAACTCCTGGAGGTAATCCACTAATGCAACAACAGTTACAAAAAGGATAATACAGTCTCGAGTAAGCCTTGATCACACAACTGGCTTCACTCCTAGGACTTAGCTTCTTCGTAAGGCAGCTGCCTCACTACTTCAGTTCTTCAAACCCTTCGGACTTGATCACACAGCTCTCCGTTGGATTCGAATCAGGCTCTAAATTGAACCTTACTGCACGTCCTTAACCACGTGAAAGTGCATACCTCTTTTTCTTGATAAACAAGTTTTCCTCTTCATGAACAGTTTGAAGTTTTATTCCTTCCTTTACTAAGTGTGTTGGTTAGAATCACTTCGAGTGTTTAGGCTTGAGAATTTAGAATGATTTAGCTTGAGAGAATATTGCAGTTGCTTGCTTGCTCAGATTTCTCTTTATATATGTCATGTGTATCTCGTTCATCTATAAAAAAATTCCCAGCCTTTTATAGTAACAGTTTGAAAATATATCCGTAGAAGATATAGACAATTTTCAAACTTCATTCTTATTCGTTGGCTTGTCTTGTTGTGCAACTTTTAATGTTGACCCAACCTTAACATTAATACTTCTACAGGTGCCTGAAATGTACTAAGTTTCTGCAAACTTCCCATTGGCTCCAGCTTCTTGCACTCTTTCAGCAACACAACCTTTAAGGTTGCAGGTCTGTCCATTACCATTTTGGGTAAGTCTTTGACTTTTCTTTGCAACGGACTTCTTCAGCTTTCTTTGAGTCCTTCAGCTGTTTTATCCTTTTATTGAGTCTTCTCCTTGATTCTTGGATGACTCAGTTGTAAGTCTACTAAAATACATAGCTTCTTAACTTGACTGAGAGTTTTTTTCGATACTCAGTTGCGACACATCTGAATGCAAGAAAATAAAATTTCATAAGAGAAGCTAGCATCCGATTCCATGCTTCCCTATGCTATAGAATCGCGGACGATGCTTTGGAATGAGAATTTGATTTGAAAATAGAGCCTTGTTTGAAAAAGACACCTCTCTACATTTCTTCAGTCAATTTTCTGCATCTTCAAATTGGCTGATTGATAACTCAACTATCTATCTAACTGTTACAGAGTTGAAATACATACAAAAAATGGGGTGCCAACTTTCTAATGTAAGGTTTCTATGCATCATCAAAATTTATACAGATAATTTACTAACACGAGACAATAGTGAAATAAAGACTAAGGCTGCAATTAGATGGTCTTTCATTCCATTCAATTTTATTTTTAAATGAATAGTGGTGAAAAGTTATTTAAAGAAAATGTAAAATATTTTGGGATTTTATTTGGATGGAGGATGAAAATGTGATGATAATGGTTGATGTGATGATTTTTTAGTAAAATAATAATAGAAATGATTGGATAAAACAAGAGTGAATAGTATATTTGTGATAAGAATTTTTAATGATGATAGTTGATAGTGATGGTTTTTAGTAAAATAATAACTAATGTGACTGATGATTGGAAAAATGAGAATGAGTGAATAGTTTTGTTATTTTTAAAAAAAATCCACAAACAATTTATTAATGTTTGGGCAAAGAAAATTAAGGAAATTGTTTTGTCAAAAATCACACTATATAAAGACAAATTTTTTTAGCTAGATCAATCCGTGATTTTTTGGATTATTTTTTATCTTTTAAAAATCTTGATTGAAAGTTAAATTATATCCCATTGTTAATTCAGTTCAAAGATTACTTTCAGAAAAATATATATTTGGAAAAGACATGATTTTTTTTTTTTGCTTTTTAACGTTTTCTAAAGGATTTCTTCCAAAAAGGAGTGGGATAAAATTGTTGATTTCAATAGTTTCTGCAGACCTCTTTAATTTTTGGAATTATTTTTTACCTTTTAGACAAGGTTGTTGATTAGTATAACATCTCTCACAAATAATTCTTTTTTTAGAATAAAATTAATTTCATTCATGCATCAGAAAAAACTTACGACTGATTATTAACGCGTGAAAAATAGCTGTAAGCTCTATGGGATCATAAATCTATACAGATCTAAAATAAAAATTTAAAAATAAATAAATCTTGCGATCCGTAGATCAGAACTTCACAACAGAAACACTGGACAAAACACGTACAAAATATGATCTCACTTTTGTCACGTATATATCATGGGTTAATGGCTCATCTGATTTTCTGAACAAAATCCCACATAAGGGGCAAATTTATTAATTGAAAAAAAACTATCTATTGGCGAGAAATAAAAGTCACCTATTGAGGATGAATTGATTAATTAAAAGAAATGGAAATTATTTCCCCCATCCACTATAGAAGGATGAGGGAAGAAAAAGAGAAAGAAAATGGAGGAGCAAAAATAGCTAGTATTTTGATAGGAAAAAAAAGAGAGTTTAAATTCAACGAGTATTTTCTCACAAATCATTCTTAGCATAAGAACCTTTTAGATAATGTTGTTGAATTATATCTTATTTAAAAATAAAATATTTGATTTTGGTTTATTCGTTACCTTTTATATTATAATAAATTGTATAGGTAGAATTTTTGATTTACGAAAAAAATAGATTTTACAGATGGAATCCTTAATTTTTGGATTATTTGTAATTTTTTAAATTATATATGAATAATATTGAAAATATATATAGGGTTGTGCATAAATAAATGTGAAGTCACCATGTGATTAAGAATGAAAATTGACACATGTCCTAGAATAGAAGTGATGACATGTGTCATATTCGTTTTCTATTTATTATATAGGGTTGATTTTTATAGATAGTTATTAACTTCACTCTAATATGTGAATGAAATATCGTTAATCACTCCCAAAAAATAGATCGAATATTTGCAATAGTTCATTATACATTTCTAATCATGTAACAAGCTGCAACAGTGCAAAGTTAATTATTATAGTGAAATACACTTGTGCTAATTCAATTTCTCTTCGCCACCATATTTGCCTTGTAATTATTAATTTTTAGTAATCATAACAGAGAAATTTAAAGCACTATCTCGTGCTACTATTAGTTCGCCGGTGGCGGAGAATGCCCCCCACATCCCCAACCACCACAACCGCCGCCACCACCACCTCCTCCGCCGCCACCACCCGTCCCCCAACCCCATCCTGATCCCCATCCTGATCCCCAACTCCAACCCCATCCTCCATCTTGCCCACCACCACCACCGCCGTCGCCACCTCCCCATCCACGGCCCACTTCATTTTCTCTACCACCACCTCCGGCTGCAGTTTCATCCCTCAATTGCCGACCAATGATCCCAAAAATCAAATACGGGCTCAATAGAACTGAAAGAACGAGAATTACCTTAAAACCCATATCTTATTATGTCTCAGATTGAGAATGAGATAACACTCACAGGCACAAGCACCATAGATGGTTATATAGTATGCATTTCAATTTATTTTGTCTCAATTTGTTTGCCTCATTTTGTCAGAATAAAGAAAAAGGAAAAAGACATTTACTTGTGTTACTGTGTTTATTAGAAGTCCAACGATTGTAATACTTCTAATTGCTGGCTAGATTAGAGGGAAAATTTGCAATTAATGTTTTATGTTTTGGTGGTTAATAATGAATATAATTTCTGGGGTGAAATGCTTAAAATTTAACTTAAGTGGGTGAAGTGTCAGAAAATTTTAAATTTAGGGGAGTAAAGTGATCTTAAAAATTTATTTTTAAGGGGTAAAGAGTGAAAATTGATAAATATGAAACGTGAAATTTTATTTTCCAACCTTTTATGTAAATCTTTTCTATGTGCATTGGGTTTATATAATACATTTCAGTTACTGCTATGTTTGAATGTAGTTTGGCTGTTTTGGGAGAATAATAGATTTGGGGTGTTTGAATAGTTCTTTTAAAATTGTATATTAATTTTGATTTCAATATGATGAAATTTATTTTTGTTGTATTAACTGGCCCATTTATTTGATCCATTAAACAATAATTCTATGGCCCATTTCAGCAGTCCAATATGCAACTAAGCCCAATTGTTGAACCCGTCTGTGAACTCGGGTCGTGGACTCGTACTGCGGGATCCGGATTGCTGTCCGCGGATCCTTTGCTTCTTATCCTGGCCGCCCGTTTCTATGATCTAATCTGGTTCGTTGGTTTTCCCTATTAAATGCCCCAGCCCCAAACCATAGTTTCATTATTCTTGTGATCTTTCTCTATCTTCTCTCGATCCTTCTCCGATACTCTGTGATATCTCTCTCTAGAAATCTCACCACCTTGTTGGATTTCTGTGTGATTCTGGGGTGATTGTGTTAGATCTGAGTGATTTCTAACTAGTTCACCAACTTTGTGGACTGATTTCCTACTTTCTCTGTGAGGTTAGGGTTTGGTGGTTTCTAAGGGCTTTTCTAGAGTTTTCTTGGTTTCGAGGTTTTCTTCACTTGGTTTCTTGAGGGCTATTGTTGGCTTGGCCGTGTGGGTGTCATTTCTTGGTTCTCTGGTTGGATCTTTGGTGACATCTTGGTGGTTTTGGGAAAAACTGGTTCTCAGCCGAAGTTATCTAATATTAGGTTCTAGGGTTTTATCCCGCATATTCTTTGTGTTAATTTTATTTGTAATTTTTGTTTCAGTTGTACTTTACTTTCTTGCAATTGAGTCTAGAGTCTAATTTGTGTAATAGGCTTGATTGAGTCTGTAATTTGTTCTTTGGTACTACAGAGCACATATCTGCCTTGTGGTGGGTTGGTACTTCTGGTTCTTGCTGGATCTTGGTGATTCTTAGCTCCTGGTGATCTCTGTGACTGGTTTGATACCCAGGACTTGCTCCTGGTTGTAAGGACTATTCTCTTCCCTCTCTCTCTCTCTCTCTCTCTCTCTCTCTCTTTTTTTAATTTCAGTCAGTAGTAGTTTTAGGAAAACCCTAAGCATCAAGCCTCTTGATCCTGTGCCACTAGCGTAGTGGAATCCTGAGGTGCGAGGGGAATCCACCCTAGTGCCTTATTTCATTTTCTATTGATCTGGTGGTTATTTGGACTCTGTGTGGTCCATTGTTGCTTTCTGTTTGGACTCTGTGTGGTCCTTACTTGCTTCCTGTTTCATTTTATTGTTGCTCTACTTGGACTCTGTGTGGTCCACTTGTGTTGCTTCTGCTGATATGTTTCCTGTAATCTTGGTGTACTTCTTGTGTACTTAGTGAACTACCTGTGTCTTATCTCTATGATATATTCTTGCTTATATCTGTGATAATGACTGGTGTTTTTGGCTTTCACATGGAACCCTTCAATGGAAAAACTGATTTTTCTATTTGGCAACAAAAATTGAAGGTATTTTGATTCAACAAAAATGTTTTAAAGTTGTTGAACAAAAATACAATGATAAAGATACTACTGAAATCAAAGCTGAAATTGATGATTTTGCTTATTCATCCATTAACCTAAATCTTTTTGACTCTATGTTGAGAAAAGTTGGCAAGTTATCAAGTGCCAAGGATTTGTGGAACAAATTGGAAGAACTCTTTACTGAAACTACATTACCTTCCAAACTCTTTAAACTTGAAAAGTCTTTCAGATTTAAACTTGATTTGACAAAGGATATGGATGAAAAAACCTTGATGGTTTTACTAAATTGATACAAGATATCAAGTTGACTGGTGATAAAAACACTGATTATTATACTCCTATTGTCTTGCTGAATGCTATTCCTGACACCTATGCTGATGTGAAATCTGCCATTAAGTATGGTAGAGATTCTATAACCCTTGATACTGTGATTAATGGCCTCAAGAGTAAGGAATTAGATTTGAAAATATCCAAGGGGAATGAACAGGGGTCAGGGAAAGTGATGCATGTTAGGGGTAAAAATCAAATCAAGAGGAATGAGAATAACAATAACAACAAGTCAGGTAGGAAGAGAAGCAAAAACAGTAGGTAGGTCTAATTCTAGACCTAGGAACAACAAGAAATGTTATAACTGTGGTGAGCATGGTCATTACATCAAAGAGTGTACAAAACCCAGGAATAACCAGAACAACAATCAAAACAATAACCGGAATAACAAAAACCAAGCCAATGACTCTGTGAACTTGACTACTTCTAATGATCATATGGGTGATGTGTTTATGGTGCATGAGTTGCCCGATTCTGTGAATTATGTGCCTTCAAATGCTTTCAGTGATTATGAATGGCTAATTGATTCTGCATGCACATTCCATATGACACCTTTCAAACACTTGTTTAATACTTATGCTTCAGTGCAAAGTGGATCTGTTTCCATGGCTAATGATAAAAAGTGTCAAGTCCTTGGTGTTGGTACTGTGCGCTTAAAACTTGATACTGGTTATCTTTTGACACTCAATGATGTGAGGCATGTTCCTGAATTATCCAATAATCTGATTTCCTGTGTTATGCTTGAACATGATAGCTATGAGGGAAGATGGGGGAAGGGTGTTATGAAACTCATGAGGGGTTCTATGATAATTGCTAAAGCTGAAAAGAACATAAATCTTTATGTTTTACATGCTAAACATGATTCTTATGTGCCTAATTCTGTGAATACTGTTGCTAATCCTGTGTCAAACGATTTGACTGATTTATGGCATAAAAGACTTGGTCATATTAGCTCTAAAGGGCTTGATATTCTACAGAATAAGGGTTGTTTTGGTAAAAACAAACTTGATGCTTTGTCTTTCTGTGAATCATGTGTGTATGGTAAACATCAATGGGTTAAGTTCCCCTTCCCTACTAATCTTAAATCATCTGCTAGCTCTGAATTACTTGAATGCTTGCATGCTGATGTTTGGGGTCCCTCTTCTGTGCCTACTCATGGTGGAAATAGATATTTCTTATCCATAATTGATGATTATTCCAGGAAAGTTTGGGTGTTTTTAATGAAGAATAAATCTGATGTTTTTGATAAGTTTAAAACTTGGAAAACTCTTAATAAAAACCAAACTGGCAAAAAGATAAAAGTTTTAAGAACTGTAATGGCCTGGAATTCTGCAATCAATTAATGGATAGTCTCTATGATGAATTTGGTATAAAAAGGCACAAGTATGTGCCCTATTCACCTCAGCAAAATGGTGTTGCTGAAAGGATGAATATAACACTTTTAGAAAGAGTGAGGAGCATGCTTGTTCCTCAGGACTTTCTAAAAGATTTTGGGGAGAAGCTGTAGTTATAGCAACCTATTTGATCAATAGGTCCCCCTCAGTCCCCTTGGAAGGGAAATACCCTGAATAGGTTTGGACTAGGAACGCTGTGGATTTTTCGAACTTGAAAATCTTTAAATGCACTGTTTTTGTACATCAAAAGACTGATAAATTGGAACCAATGTCTATAAAATGTGTTTTTCTTGGCTACCCTGAAGGGGTTAAATGCTATAGACTTTGGAACAGATGAGAACCTAGTTTTAAAACTTTAATTAGGAGGATGTTTTATTCAATGAACTTGAATTCCCTTGCCTTGTGCATCATTCTCCTCAAACTGTTTTTGAAAATGATAATACTCCAAATGAGGTGGAGCTTTCTAATGTGCCTCCTAATTTTGTTGTACCTGCTGATTCTCATGTCAGTGATGCTTTGCCCGGCAATATGAATGATCATGATGTGCATATTGATGATGACACTCAACATGATAATGTGCATGATATGCCTAATGATTTTCCTGATGTTAACACTGATAATGAACCTATTGATGATATTCATGATGATTTGAATGATTATGTGCTAACCAGGGATAGAACTAGGAGGCATGTTAGAGTCCCAAACAAATATGCTGATTTTCACATGACATCTTATGTGTTTTCTGTGTTTGAGTCTATTGATGGTTCTGAGCCTAAAACTTTCACTGAAGCTATGAAATCTGTTGAATCTACTAAGTGGTTGAGTGCAATGCATGATGAAATGACTTCTCTGCATGTTAATAACACATGGATTCTTGTTCCAAAACCCCCTAACTGCTCTGTGGTTGATTGTAAATGGTTATACAAGGTTAAACAAGAATATGAGAGTGTTAGATTTAAAGCTGGATTAGTTGCTAAGGGTTTTACTCAGAAGGAAGGGATTGATTACACAGAAATATTTGCTCCTGTTGTTAAATTTGTCACTGTGATAATTATGCTTACTCTTGTTGCTCAATTTGATTGGGAATTGAAATAATTGGATGTTAAAACTGCCTTTTTATATGGTGACTTGGATGAAAAAAATATATGAAACAACCTGAGGGTTTTGAGGACAAATCCAAGCCCAATCATATCCGTTTACTTCAAAAATCTTTGTATGGTCTTAAACAGTCTCCAAGACAGTGGAACAAAAAGTTTGATCAATGCATGCTTGATTTAAAGTTTTGTAGAAGTCAATTTGATCATTATCTTTACTTTAAACTTGATGCTAAAACTCCTGTGTTCTTACTGTTGTATGTTGATGATATGTTGCTTGCTGGACCTTGCATCAAAGCTATTGATCATGTTAGAAATTATCTAAGTGCTAAATTTGACATGAAATACTTGGGTAATGCTAAAAAGATTTTGGGAATGAACATTGACAGGGACAGATCTAAATCTGTCATTTATTTCCACCAGTCCTCTTATATAGAAAAGATTTTACAAAACTTTTCTATGTCTAATGCTAAATCCGTGAATGTACCTCTTGCCTCTCATTTTCATTAAGTAAGGAACAATCCCCTAAGACTGAACCTGAAATATGTGCTATGCAAAACATTCCTTATGCTAATGCAATTAGATATGTCATGTACTTAATGGTGAGCACTAGGCACGATATAGCTTTATGTTGTTTCTTGTTTGAGTAGATACATGTCTAATCCTGGCATGGTGCATTGGAATGCTGTTAAATGGTTGTTAAGTGTCTGAGGCATTCCAGTGATTATAGCTTATGTTTCTCAAAATGTGAATCTGGTATAATTTTGAAAGAATATGTTGATTTAAAGTATGCTAATGATAAAGACAACAGAAAATCAACAACTTCCTATGTTTTTACACTTTGTGGTTCTTGTATCAGTTGGAAATCCCAACTGCAACATATTGTGGCTATGTCAACAACAGAATCAGAATATGTTGATGTTACTAAAGCCTTAAAACAAGCCCTGTGGTTTGAAGGTCTTGTTTCTGAAATTGGTTTTCTAAAACAAAAAGTTGTATTTTCTGACACTCAATCTGGTATACAACTTTGCAAAGTTCCAGTTTTTTCACGATAGAACCAAACATATTGATGTACGTTTTCATTTCATAAGGGACATTGTTTCAAAAGGTTTGGTTAATCTTGAAAAAGTGGTCTCTGAGTGTAATCCAGCTGATATGGGTACTAAGTGTCTACCTTTATCAAAGTTCAGAACTTGTAAAAAAATTCTAAATTTTGACACTGGTGATTAGTTACCCGGTTAGTTACCCTTTTTGTTGGATTTAACAGTCACTGTGTGTTTCTGTTGAATCCAAAACTGTTGAAGTAATGTTTGCTCCATGCTTATATTAATTCAATGGGGGAACTTGACTTGCTGTGTGCTTGTTGAGGTCCTTATCCAGTTACAGTTAGCTTAAGTGCTTCTGTAACACAAGTCTTTCTTGGCTATGTGCTGGGAAGGCAAAAGGTGCGATGTTGATGACCAGTTATTTTTCGCTTAAGATTGTCTAATGATCCATAATGAGCCAAAAGTGGAGATTGTTGTATTAATTGGCCCATTTATTTGATCCATTAACCAATAATTCCATGGCCCATTTCAACAGCCCAATATGCAACTAAGCCCAAATGTTGAACCATTCTATGAACTCGGGTCATGGACTCGGACTGTGGGATCCGGATTGCTGTCCGCAGATCCTTTGCTTCTTATCCTGGCCGCCCATTTCTATGATCTAATCTGGTTCGTTGGTTTTCCCTATTAAAAGCCCCAGTCCCAAACCCTAGTTTCATTATTCCTGTGATCTTTCTCTCTCTTCTCTCGATCCTTCTCCGATACTCTGTGATATATCTCTCTCTCTAGAAATCTCACCACCTTGTTGGATTTCTATGTGATTCTGGGGTGATTGTGCTAGATCTGAGTGATTTCTAACTAGTTCACCAACTTTGTGGACTGATTTTCTACTTTATGTGTGAAGTTAGGGTTTGGTGGTTTCTGAGGGCTTTTCTAGGGTTTTCTGGGTTTCGAGGGTTTCTTCACTTGGTTTCTTGAGGGCTATTGTTGGCTTGGCTGTGTGGGTGCCATTTCTTGGTTCTCTGGTTGGATCTTTGGTGACATCTTGGTGGTTTTGGGAAAAACTGGTCCTGAGCCGAAGTTATCTAATATTCGGTTTTAGGGTTTTATCCCTCATATTCTTTGTGTTAATTTTACTTGTAATTTTTGTTTCAGTTGTACTTTACTTTCTTGCAATGGAGTCTAGAGTCTAATTTGTATAATAGGCTTGATTGAGTTTGTAATTTATTTTTCGGTATTACGTGTATCGATCTATTGAGGCAGATAGATACCCAACAATTTTCGTACATGTGTGTTTAATGTATGCATTTGATGAACATTATTGAAAATCCCTAGTTTATTTAATTTAACCATAATTTTAGTATATATGACAAATGTTATATACTAGAGGGCTAAGATTTTGGATAATAAACTACAACTAAGTCAATGATAAAATCAATTAAAACATTACTAATGCGGCTCAAAAACATTATGAATGTGATCATCTAATTCAGACCATTGATGCAATGACATCGAAGTGAGAACATCTATATATGATATGATTTAGTAGGATTGTGTCCCATGTTATTTGATATTTATAACAAATTCTATTGTTGAAATGAAAATCAAATTAAATCCTAAGATCATTATTATAGATCAATTTGAATCATGAGTAATTACTAATTATAGACTCAAATTTATTTCAATGTGATTTTTTGATTTGTTCGTTAAGTTTGTCTGACATCATTCTCAATATTTGCATTTTAGAATCACATCTGAAATAAATGGCTTAGAATATAATTTCACAAACTTGGAATGCATTCCTTCATACAGGAGGTAGAATGACGATTCACCCATTTGTTAATTTTAGAACTGAGGGATTTGAGATTTCTAATTTAAATTCAATTAATTAACTGCTTACTAGTGAAATAACGATAAATGAGGGAAAATGTAATTTGAGATGTTAACGGATATTACTTATCTTCAATTATGAATTGTCTATGGAGGATTAATCTATATGAAATGATCAAGACAATGGAGTGCTCAAATTCGTAGAGTAAGATACTCTAATATTGTATGAGTATAATTTCATTTTTTAGTGTAATAATATCGGATTATAATTTGAAAAAATAATTAAAGAATTTAATTATTTATTTGATTTGTTGGAGCATATGTATTGGTTAAAATAATATATATATATATATTATTCTTTTTTTTGAAATGGGAAAGTAGTATTATAATTACTGAAATGGTCCAGCACCGATTGAGACAAAAATTCAGGAGGATAGTTCCACGAGGTTGCCGTGCACGTGGAAGATTTAGCAAAATGGGCAAACTCGTGTGCTAAAAAATTCTCTAATCTAGGAATCCAGAAAAAACCAATAAAATTGACACTCGCAAGTAAAGCAACACTATCCGCAATGATAGGCTCGTAATCTGGATGAGTGTCTGAAATCCCAGAAGAAACGAGAATAATGTTTGAAGAATCTCCTAAAAAAGAGAGTCGCATGTGCTGAGAATTACTTGCAAGAGAGATCGCCTCATGAAGTGCTAATGCTTCCACTACATCCGGTTTAGAGATGTCGGGGAAGCACTTAGAAAACCTTGTATGAAGTGACCCTCATCATTGAGTAAGAAAACACCGATCCTAGCGCAGTTGCCCGAGGAGGAAATCGCACCAACGAAAAAGACATGAGTACCAGCGGGGGCGTCAGACCTTAGAGGTGATACCAATAAATCTTCCGAGAGACGTTCCAGTCAAAGATGGGCTTGTCGGAACGTGGAAAGACTTAGGCATGCCGATGAGACAATGGCACTCGGAGAAACAACGAGGTCCTTGAATATTTTCTGGTTAACCACTTCCAAATCCCGCTGCAAATGGTAGCCATAAGACCGCACATATCAGGTGGATATGTGAGAATAATGTCCCTGAACCATAACTCACCTGAAGCTTGAGCAAACTGATTGACTAGCTCCAACAGACCGGCCATATACCACACCTGGGAGGAGATAGAGCAATGGAAGAACAAGTGTGCTGTGGAGATGTCATTAGCATTGCATAGCGGACAGGCTTCACAGTGAGGCATGTGACGGCGGGCAAGGTTCGCTGGGCTCGGGAGCGTGCGAGTGAGTAATTTCTAGGAGAAGTGGATGATGCGGCCAGGGATTTTTAAAGCCCATAATTGTTTCCAAATAGGTGATTGACCCGAGCTAGAGTTGCCAAATTCAGGAATTTATGGGAATTCTTCGGGATTATCAAAGATGACGTGGTATGCCGATTTAACCGAAAATTTTCCGTTTTTATTATGAAACCAATACCAAGACTCCGGGAGTGATGAGTAACTGAGAGGGATGGATAAGATTAATGACTCGTCTCCCGGGAATAAGCTTTTGATCAGTTCTTCATTCCAAGTGTGACTGACGGGGCATATAAGAGATGAAACGGGCATGTCGGGGTGGTCGTCCTCCTCGGAGGAGAAGACCGTAGAAGGAAATGTGGTTTGGGAACCCACGCATCCTTCCACATTTTGCAGTTTTCCCCCGAATAAATCCGCTTGAGGCATCCGAACTTCAAGACCCGTCTACCCTGAAGAATACTACGCCAAGCCCATGAAGGCCGATACCCGAGCTGTGCATCCATGAAGGCGCTGCGGCTATAATACTTAGCCTTATAAACCTTAGCAAGCAGAGACGACGAGGTTGAAAGGAGTTACCAAGCTTGCTTGGATAGTAAGGCTAAATTAAATGCCTTGAAAGCGCGAAAGCCAAGACCACCCAAATCTTTTTGGCGTGCCATAACATCCCAACGTACCCAATGCATTTTCTTCTGTGAAGCTGTGCTTCCCCACCAAAAAGACGAAATAAGACTCTGAATTTCCAAGATTACTGTTTTTGGGAATTTGACATGCTCATTGTATACTTAGGAATAACCTGTAAGACCGATTTGATGAGCACCTCCTTACCTGCCTTTGAGAAATTAAATTTTGACCACCCTTGAATCTGTTGCCAAATTTTATCTTTGATGTATCCAGAAACTTCTTTTTTGCTTCGTCCAACAATACTAGGAAGTCCCATATATTTGCCATGATTATCGACTTCTTTGACACCCAAGACATTAAGTATCGACGCACGCATGAGGGTCTTGACATCTTTAGAGAAATAAACTCCAGATTTGTCCAAGTTTACCGATTGCCCAGAGATGTTTCCGAACAAATTAATTGCAAATTTCAGATGTCTGACCTTTTCAATAGTTTCATGTCCGAATAGAAGGGTGTCGTTAGTGAAGAAAAAGTGCGAAATACGAGAGGCCGTGTGGTGGACAACAATCCCATTTATTGTTTTGACAAATTTGTAAGTCCAGCAAAATACAAGAAAACACTTTCGAGCAAATGACAAAAAGGTAGGGTGATAGGGGATCGCCTTGGCGAATACCTTTTTGTGGAACAAGATGACCAAATTCTGCACCATTTAAAAGAAATGAGAACCTGGATCTAGACACACACAACATAATAAGTTCAATGAAGCTTTGCTCTATACCCAACGCACGCATGGTTAAACGAAGAAAATTCCATTCAATTCTATCGAATGCTTACTCATGTCCTATTTAATAGACATAAGTACAGTATTCGACGGCGGTTTGACACGCATACAATGATGGGTTTCATGGGCGAGAAGGATATTATCAGTGATAAGGCGGTCTGGGACGAAAGGGGACTGGGATTCTGAGATAATAGATGGGAGGATTGTTTTGAGACGATTGGCAAGGACTTTAGAGGCTAGTTTGTAAGTGACATTACAAAGGCTATACGGGCGGAATTGTGTGATGATCTCGGGGGTTTTAATTTTAGGTATGAGAACAATGTGAGTAAAATTCAAATTATAATCAGTGATACGCCTATTGAGGAATTTTAAAACAATATCAACAACATCTTTACCCACAATATGCCAAAATTTTGAAAAAAAATAGGATTCATACCATTGGGACCAGGCGATTTGAAGGGAAGCATATGTTTTAAGGCTTTGATGATCTATCTCTCCGTGAAAGGTTCCGACAATAGCTGGTTCATAGAGTCTGATACCCACGAAGTAAGTCGACTGAGAGCCTGGGTGATATCAATGGTTGAGGGTTCGGAGGAGGTGAAGAGACTGCCGAAATAATCAATGATAACTTTTTTCGATGCCTTCCGCGGTATCCTGGACGCGATTAGAATCGTCCCTAAGGTAAGAGATTTGATTGGTTTGCTTCTGTTTGCTAGCCCGATTGTGGAAGAAATGGGTATTCCGGTCTCCTTCTTTATACTAATGGAGTTTTGCGCGCTGTTTCCATTTGAGATCATGCATATCAAGACATACTTCCAAGCGGTTTTGAACATTAGTAATTTCCTTTTTAATCTCCACAGTAATGTGGCCATTTTGAAGAGAGACTAATTTATCCTTGAGAGATTATACTTGAGCGTCCAAAATTTCTGAGTGCTTCCTCCCCCAATTCAAAAGGCCAATGGAACAATTTTGGAGTTTGTCAGGGAGGGGGGCAATGCTGTCGGCCCAACTTTTTTTTGATAATTTCCTCTCATTCCTTAACACGCACCCATAGAGCTTCAAACCGAAAGGGACGCCGTTTTCAACCATGGTAGGTGTTCGAATCCCGGTTTCTGATTAGGATGTGAATAAGCGAGTGATCGGAGAAGATGGTAGGGTGGTTGATTACTCGGCTTCACGGGAATAGGTTTTTCCAACCCGGATTACAAACATCATGATCTAGTCGGGCCTGTTGTGTATGAGGGGGCATTGAGAGATGGCTCCAAGTGAAAGGAGACCATTCGAACCCAAGGTCGAACATATTGAGGTGCGATAGAGTGTCCCGGAATAGATTAATTTGCCAGTCTGCCCGTAGATGGGGTCTTTGAAATTCGCTTTGATCTAGGACTTCACTAAAATCTCCACACATGAGCTAGGGTTTTTTCGGCGAGCTAGAAAGACGACGAATGTGATTCCAACCATTTCTTCGCAGGTTGACATTCGGTTCCCCATAGATACCCGTGAAACGGAAAGATTGACCCATTATTTCAATATCAGCATCGATGAACCAATCAGAAAAACTCCATAACGCAACTGGAATGTCCTTATGCCACAGTAAAGCAAGGCCTCCGGAACGACCCTGAGAGTTAATTGCAAATCCGAACATGTTGAGTGAATATTTTATTTTTTCAACAGCTGATGCCTGACATTTCATTTTGCTTAAAAACACCAGTTGGGGGGCTTTATTGTGCACAAAATCACGCAACTCCTGAATTGTCCGAGGATTCCCAAGCCTTCGGCAATTCCAGCTTAAGATACCCATTGGGCTCGGGGGATAGGTCATCGCCAATCTCCGCCGTGGGGATAATCGATGGAGCAGTAATGATGTTGTCTTTAGGATTTTTGGAAGTTGCTTTTGATTTTTTTCCATGGGGGGTTGTGTGTTTATCAATGAGGGTGTTAGTTGTTAGATAAATATTTTTCTCAAGATTTTGATGATTTTGTTTAAATACCAAAACAATGTTTTTAAATGTTGTCCAAATACTCCCAAATGATTTAAAATATTTTTACTAATTTTTGGAGTATTTTTTGAAGTTTATTTTTGACAAAATATTGGACAACACTTCTGTTTTGAGGCCAACTAGTCGCCCTATAGGGCATCCCGTATCTAGAAAAGATTTTTGAAACAGAAACAAGGAGTTGGAAAAATTCCAGGAGGTCGACCGGTTGAACAAGAGGTCGACCGGTACCTGAAATGAGTTAAAATTGAAACAGAGAGCTAAGTCTTTGAAATTTGAGGGAGGGGGACCGGTCCAAGCTTGGGCCGACCGGTCAACCCCTAGGGCGACCGGTCGGAACCCTTGGACCGGTTGACCCCCCCTCCATCTGGTATCTGCATCTCACGATCTACTTTATAACGTTCAAAATTTCAATATAGCGACCGGTCACGCTATATTATTTTTTACAGCAGATTCCAACCATTAAACATCCATTACAACAAGATTTACTTTAACAATTTTGTACATTATTTCTACATCTTGTGATCTTCTTTTTGTAGACAAAAGTAAAGAAGGAGGAGCCTATGTTTGTGAAGACTCTCCTATAAATAGAAGATAATTTTGAAGACACAAATACAACATACAAGCACACAATACAACAAGAAATCTGCAAAATTCTCCAAGCCTTCATATTTCACATTCTTGTTGTTATAGCCTAAGTTCTTGCACTTGCAAACTCTTGAGGTCTAGGCTTTTTATTCTTGATTACACTTGCATTTAAAGTTTGTATACTTCATTTATTGAGTTGTAATCGTGAAATTTTCTATCATCCAAAACAAATCTTTGTTAGTGTTCTTGTGGTAAGAACACACTTGGGTGATCTTAGGTGTTGAAGAGTGTGGTACTCTTCATAGGTGTTGAAGGAAGATTGTGGTAATCTCCTTGAAGGTGTTGTAAGAAGATTGTGGTAATCTTCAAAGGTGGTGTTGTAACAATTGTGGTAATTGTTAATAAAATTCTTTTTCTTTTTCGAAACCCATCCCGGATATACTGGGGTGGTAGAGCACGTAGTCACTAGGTGGGGAAAAGCTCTTTAAATCAACGTGTGTTGTTTAATTTCCGCATTTATATTCTTGTCTTTGTTTGATCATTTGAAAAGAGGGTGATTTGCGAAAAATCGGCATAATCTATTCACCCCCTCTAGATTATCGTAGCCACTTGGACTAACAAGTGGTATCAGAGCCAAACTCTTTGGCAAGCTCGTTCCACACCGTGAGTAAAGAGGAAAGATCCATGGCTACGAACGAAAGCTACCTCACCACCGGCACCTCCACCAACAAGCCACCGCTTTTTGATGCCAACAACCACGCATTTTGGAAAGACCGAATGGAGTGCTTTTTTCAAGGGTGCGGGTTTGAGATATGGAATGCGGTTATTAAAGGCATAACTCAACCAACGAAGAAATTGGAGGACATCTCCATGGCCCCCAAAAGTTTCAAAGAATTCGATGATGCCGACAAGAAGGCTTTCTCCCTAAACGGTAAAACTTTGAATATTTTACATTGTTCACTCACCGCCACCGAGTACAATCGCATAAGAGGAATAAGGTTGGCACATGATGTATGGGAAAAATTGGAAACCATCTATGAGGGTACTAAGAAAGTTAAGCAAGCAAGAAAAACCATGCTTGTTAAAGACTTTGAAAATTTCAATATGCATGATGGCAAAAGCATATCAAAAATGGTGGAAAGGCTTGATAACATTGTCAATCCTCTTGTGGCACTTGGGAAAGTCATGTCCGAAGAAGATAAAGTGACCAAAGTCTTGAATGCTCTTCCTGGGTCATGGTCCGAGAAAGTAACGACTATCACGGAAGCACAAAATCTCAAAATACTCAAATTCGATGAGCTCGTGGGAAATATTCTCATTTATGAAGTCCATCTCAAGGAGAGCAAAAATCCCCAACCATCCACCACTAAACCGGATATGCAAAATCTTCCTAAAGGCTTAGCATCTTCTTCTAATATTTCATATTATGCTAGTGATGAAGATGATGAGGAGACGACCGCACTTGTCCTGAAATTTGCAAAATTTGTGAATGAAAATAAGGCAAGAAAACCGAGAGACAACTCATGTTTCAAATGCGGAAATTTCGGGCACGTCATAGCGATTGCCCGAAACTAATGGAGAAGGAACAAAAGAAGAAAAAGCCTTTTCCGAAAAAGAAGGCTCTAAATGCGGATGTCAAAACTTGGGATGAACTACTCACCACATCCGACGAAGAAGGAGAAACCGAACATGGTCTTATGGCCATAGACGATGAAAATAAGAGGTACGCTATAACTCCTCAACTTCTTCCTTAGTTGATGAATTGCAAAATGAATTTCAAAATTTAATTGTTAAATACAAGACTTTGAAAAAGGAACATAAAGAGCTTAAAATTGAAAAGGATAAATTGTTTACTTCTTAGATAAAGCTCATGCTATTACTCTTACTAAAGTCCGTACTCTTGAAACCGAAAAACAAATGCTCACAAATGATATTGAAAACTTGAAAAAGGATGTGCATCGTTTTAACTTAAGTACGGATAAAGTTACAAAAATTTTAGATGCACAAAGAGGTTAGCATTCTAAATTAGGACTTGGCTATAAACCTTTTCAACCTATTTCAAAGAAAAATGACCAAAGTCTGACTTTTGTACGTGCTAGTAGTGCCCACAATCTTATTTGCTTTTATTGTGGTAAAGTTGGTCACTATGTTAGTCATTGTAAATTGAAGAACAATTTTAACTATTTTTGGAGACCGAAAGGTCTCAAGGCTAACCCCCATGGACCCCAAAACTATAGGGTACCTAAAAATAATTCTTTTGTAGGTTATAGGGGCTATAACAACAATGGAAGATTCAAAATGGCTCGTGGACAGCGGATGTTCACACCATATAACCGGAAGGTAAGAACTTTTTACCAACATCAAGCTCCAAGAAGAAGGTATGGTCATGTTCGGCAATGGCAAAGGAAAAATCATTGGCAATGGAGACATTGGTAACTCTTCTTTCTCTCTTAGTAATGTTTTATTAGTTGATGGGCTTAAGTTTAATTTGATAAGTGTAAGCCAACTTTGTGATTCTAATTATGATGTTGTTTTTAATAAAGAAAAATGCCTTGTCCTTAAAAATGGTAAAATTATTTGTGAAGCTAGTAGAAAAGGCAACCTTTATAAAATTTGCACAAGTGACTTGGTTAGTCAAAATGTTTCTTGTCTTGTCGCCAATAATGATTTAACTAGCTTATGGCATAGGCGATTTGGACATGTTGGATACCAAAATTTGAAAGAGATTTACAAAAATCAACATGTCAAAGGACTACCCAAGTTAAATTTTGAAAACCTTGGCTTATGTGACACTTGTCAAATGAACAACTTAGTTAAGAGTAGTTTTAAGCCCAAAAATGAAATTTCCACAACCAAGCCTCTACAACTTCTTCATTTGGATTTGTATGGGGATATTGGTACAACAAGTCTAAGTGGAAAACATTACACTTTTGTCATAGTTGATGATTTTTCTTGATATACTTGGGCTCTTTTTCTTGCAAATAAAAGCGATGTCGTTAATGAGTTTGTTATAGTTGATGATTTTTCTTGATATACTTATTGAGAATGAAAAAGAAGATACCATAAAGTATATTCGAAGTGATCAAGGTGGAGAATTTGATGGAGAATTTAGAGTCTTTTGTGAAACCAAGGGATATGGTCACAATTTTTCGGCTCCAAGGACACCTCAACAAAATGGAGTAGCCGAAAGAAAGAACCGGACACTTCAAGAAATGAGCCGGTCTATGCTCAATGAATTTTCACTTCCAAAATATTTTTGGGCCGAAGCCGTAAGTACCGCTTGCTATGTCATTAATCGAGTTTATATTCGTCCTAAAATGAATAAAACTCTATATGAGCTTTGGAAAGGAAGAACTCCAAATATTAGTTATTTCAAAATATTTGGATGTAAGTGTTTTATTTTAAATACTAAGGATCAATTGGACAAACTTGATCCTAAGGCCGATGAAGGAATATTTATGGGGTATTCAACCAAGAGCAAAGCATATCGGGTTTACAATAAGATTAGTATGGTTGTTGAAGAATCCATCCATGTCAAATTCAATGAAGCCTCGGGTGTTGAAAGGATACCCAATGATGATAGTGATGAAGAGGATGTTGTTGAACCAATTGTTCAAGATGATGCTCAAAATGATCAACCTTCAAGCTCAAATGGCCTCAAGAAGACAAAGGTGATACTTCCGATCTTCCCGTAGCATTGAAATTTAAGGGAGATCACCCAAAAGATCTTATTATTGGTGATCCCCTTGATAAAGTAATGACTCGAGGAAAATTTGCCGAGAAAGCTCTTATATCTCAAAAAGAGCCTAAAAATGCTATGGAAGCTATTGAAGATGAGGATTGGTTTTTAGAAATGCAAGAGGAGTTGAATCAATTTGAAAGAAATGATGTTTGGGAATTGGTACCTTGTCCTCCATCTCAAACAATTATTGGTACAAAATGGGTATTTTGAAACAAGCTCGATGATCAAGGCAATATTATTCAAAACAAAGCAAGGTTAGTAGCTCAAAGGTATTGTCAAGAAGAAGGTATTGATTTTGATGAAACTTTTGCACCCGTAGCACGTTTAGAAGCTATTCGTATTTTACTTGCCTATTCTTGTTTTAAAAATCTCAAGCTTTACCAAATGGATGTTAAATCCGCCTTTCTAAACGGTATTATTCAAGAAGAAGTCTATGTAAAACAACCTCCGGGTTTTGAAAATTTTTCTAGGCCAAATGATGTTTATAAACTTAAGAAGGCCTTATATGGTTTAAAACAAGCACCCCATGCATGGTATGATAGACTTAGCTCTTTTCTTTTGCAAAATGGATTTACAAGAGGTAAAGTTGACACTACTCTCTTTGTTATTGAAAAAGGGCAAGATTGCTTATTAGTGCAAATTTATGTTGATGATATTATATTTGGTGCTACTAATGAATCTTTGTGTAAGAAATTTTCTAAGCTTATGCAAGGTGAATTCGAGATGAGTATGATGGGGGAGCTCAATTTCTTCCTTGGACTTCAAATTAAGCAATGGCAAGAAGGAATTTACATTTCACAATCAAAGTATACAAAAGAACTTTTGAATAAGTTCGGCATTGAAGAAAGAAGAACCGTGTCTACTCCTATGGCAACCAATATCAAGATTGACAAAGATGAAAAAGGCAAGTCGGTTGATGAATCCAAGTATCGAGGTATGATTGGTAGTTTACTTTATTTAACTGCAAGTAGACTGGATATTCTTCATGCCGTATGCCTATGTGCTCGTTTTCAAAGCAATCCCAAAGAATCTCATATGAGTGCCGTTAAAAGAATTTTTCCATATTTGAAAGCCACTATTCAATATGGTTTATTTTATCCAAAGAATGAAAATTTCTTTCTTAAAGGTTATAGTGATTCGGATTATGCGGGAAATATTGCTAATTGTAAGAGTACTTCCGGATCATGTCAATTTTTAGGCGATTTCCTAGTTTCTTGGTTTTCAAAGAAACAAAATTGTGTTTCACTTTCAACGGCCGAAGCCGAATATATTTCCACGGCTTTTTGTTGTACTCAACTTCTTTGGATGAAACAAATTTTAGCGGATTATAAATGCTCTTTTGAAAATGTTCCTATCTTATGTGATAACATATCCGCTATAAATATTGCTCAAAACCCATTTCATCATAACCATACTAAACATATTGAGATTCAACATCATTTTCTAAGGAATTGTGTTTCAAAACGAAAAATTGAGATATCTTTTGTTCCATCTCAAGATCAATTAGCGGATATATTTACAAAACCGCTATCTTCCAAGACTTTTGCTTCAATATGAGCTCGGTTAGGCATAATGCATATTGAATAAGGTCTATGATTGCAATCTTCATGTTTTTAAAACTTAGGGGTGAAAATCGGATTTTTGGTGCAAAATTCGGACAGAAACTAAATTGGTGTTCAGGCACCGGTCGACGGAGAGGTCGACCGGTTGACCTTGTGCAGGGACCGGTCTCCCTACACGTCGACCGGTCGCCCTCATGGTTTTCAGAGATAAATATGTTTATGTCCTTCAAACCGTATTTTTGATCTTTTTCTCCCTAACTCGAACCCCTTTGCATTTTTCACACATAATTCACTCAAAATGATTTCTTTCTTATAAATTCTATATTTGTCAGTTTATATCACTCGTATTTCATCATTGTTAACCGACTTCTCCGATTAATTGGTAAGAATTTCTCTTTTTAATCTCAATTGAGTTAAACTCTTGAGAATGTGCTGATATCTTGATATTATGATGAAATTTGTGTATTAGTGTGATGTATATGATGATTGTTGATAGATGAATGTTGTAATACTGTAATTGGTGATGGAAATTTTTGGCTTAATTGAATTACAAAGGCGTTATATATCTCTTGTTTTATTAGACGCACGCCAAGTGTTCGACAAAATGTTTCTATGAAAAATTCATCTCCTACATGATTCTCTCGATTTGAAAAGTTTTATAAGTTTATAGAGATCATGTCTTATCAATCAAATGTGCTTTTGCAAGTCAAATGATCACCTTTTTCCTTTTATTTGGAATTTAAGCTTCAATTTTCCAAACGCTCGATAAAACGATTAAATTTCGCACTTTGATATGATTATAGATGTTTTTATCGTGCTAACATTATTTTTGATGATTCCAAAAGGGAAGAAACATGAAATAAGCACTTTAGCTCAAAGAAGCTAAAATAAGCTCGCAAAAGAAGCTATAAGCTATGGCTCTTAAAAGCCAAAAGTTGCGAATGATACTTAGTCCATTTGATGAATTATGTATTTTTATGCTTGACTAATAATGTCTTGTAACAGGGTGAGCTTATAAGCTCATGAAATTCAAGCTTAAGTTGTAAAAGCTAAACTTTTAGCTTTTAATTGTTTGCTTCTATACTTGTTCTTGATGTGCATATTGATAGGAGGAGCTTGTGTAAAATGTTTTTGAAATATCTTTGCTCATATCCTTGTGTTTGTACTTATGATAAATGTTGCTTGTAATGGATTAATGTTTTAGACCGAAAAAATGTGTTTTGTTTTTAAAATTGGTCTCCTAAAATTGTTTTGGTTAGTAATCATCAAAAAGGGGGAGTTTGTTAGATAAATGTTTTTATCAAGATTTTGATGATTTTGTTTAAATACCAAAACAATGTTTTTAAATGTTTTCCAAATACTCCCAAATGATTTAAAATATTTTTACTAATTTTTGGAGTATTTTTTGAAGTTTATTTTTGACAAAATATTGGACAACACTTCTGTTTTGAGGCCAACCGGTCGCCCTATAGGGCATCCTGTATCTGGAAATGATTTTTGAAACAGAAACGATGAGTTTGAAAAATTCCAGGAGGTCGACCGGTGCCTAAAATGAGTTAAAATTGAAACAGAGAGCTGAGTCTTTGAAATTTGAGGGAGGGGACCGGTCCAAGCTTGGGCCGACCGGTCGACCCCTAAGGCGACCGGTCGGACCCCTCCTGGACCGGTCGACCCCCCACTCCATCTAGTATCTGCATCTCAGGATCTACTTTATAACGTTCAAAATTTTAATATAGCGACCGGTTGCGTTATGTTATTTTTGACAGCAGATTCCAACCGTTGAACATCCATTACAACAAGATTTACTTTAACAATTTTGTACATTATTTCTACATCTTGTGATCTTCTTTTTGTAGACAAAAGTAAAGAAGGAGGAGCCTATGTTTGTGAAGACTCTCCTATAAAGAGAAGATGATTTTGAAAACACAAATACAACATACAAGCAAACAATACAACAAGAAATCTGCAAAATTCTCCAAGCCTTCATATTTCACATTCTTGTTGTTATAGTCTAAGTTATTGCACTTGCACAATCTTGAGGTCTAGGCTTTTTATTCTTGATTCCACTTGCACTCAAAGTTTGTATACTTCATTTATTGAGTTGTAATCTTGAAATTTTCTATCATCCAAAACAAATCCTTGTTAGTGTTCTTGTGGTAAGAACACACTTGGGTGATCTTAGGTGTTGAAGAGTGTGGTACTCTTCATAGGTGTTGAAGGAAGATTGTGGTAATCTCCTTGAAGGTATTGTAAGAAGATTGTGGTAATCTTCAAAGGTGGTGTTGTAACAATTGTGGTAATTGTTAATAAAATTCTTTTTCTTTTTTGAAACCCATCCGGATATACTGGGGTGGTAGAGCACGTAGTTCCTAGGTGGGGTGAAGCTCTTTAAATCAAAGTGTGTTGTTTAATTTCCGCATTTACATTCTTGTCTTTCCGTCATCATTCGAAAAAGAGGGTGATTTGCGAAAAATCGGCATAATGTATTCACCCCCCTCTAGATTATCGTAGCCACTTAGACTAACATTAGCAAGGGAGAAGCTACTAAGGAGTTAAAGTTTTGCGGAGGAGGGAAGTGTATTGGCTAGGGGAAGCTGTGAGTCGGATTTGCTAGAGGTTGGGAGGATTTTTCTCTTGATGGAAATAATTTTGTGCGCAATTTTCTTAGCGGAGGTGTCAAGGTCCATACGAATCGGGACGAGTAAAGGGCTAGATGGAGAGCTGGGTGGTATGTTATGTGAAGGACGTGGTGGGGATGAGGGTGGCGATGAGAGGTTATTCATTGGGTTGAGGGTGGATTATTGTGAGGGAAATTTGTTAGGAGAGGGATCGTGGTGGTGGCCACAGTGGTGTTAAAAGGGGAATGATGGTGGTTAATATGGTTGGTGTTATCAGTGGAGGGTGGGTCGGGAGGAGGGATGGCCGCTAGGATCATGGGTGATGGAAGGTGTTTTTGTTGTTGATACGGGGGAGGTCGATAGGAGGTACCAGGTTGTGGGGTATTGGTGTAGTGGCAAGGACTAGTGATGTCGTGACAAGAGTTGGTGAGTGGGGGGTTGAGGTGTCTTTGGGGCCCGATCATGGGCTGGATTGGTTAGGGTTTGCATGGGATAGGTTTCAAGGATTAGGGTTTTCATGGGGGACGTTTTGCTGAGAAGGGACGCGAGGGCTAGAAAAAGGGTTTCCAGCAGAGACAGCGCGGAGCCACGTACTGTAGGGAGGAGTGTATGGGGATTTGGGAGGGTTAAAGATGCGGGAGTCACATTCTTTTCGCGGTGGCCAATAATACCACAGATGTAGCAGAAATTCGGGAGTCGCTCGTATTTGATTGGGAGGACAAATTCAGTATTTTTGAAGGTGATTTTCAGCACCCTCCTCAAGGGTTTCGTGATATCCAAGTCAACTCTAATCCGAAGGAATCTTCCAAAGGAGTATCCATTGGAGTTCACATCCATATCGAGATTTTTGCCAATGGTATTTCCCGAAATTTCCACAAAAGATTTATTCATGAGCCCAATTGGAATATCGTGAATCTGAATTCAAAACTGACATGTCGACACCTCTAATTTAGAACCGATCTGTGCTGCTTGTGCTTCTATTAGGGTTTCAAGAGATTTATCGAAAAGCTAAGGGGATCTATTAATCAGCTTCTTCATGTCGACGGTGTTGTTGAACATGAATATGACAGTATTTTTACCTAAGGGTTTGCAAGATAATCCGTGTCGGGGGTTCCAAAGTCTCTTGAACATAGACGATATGGAATCAAAATTGATGATGTGGTTTGCCAAAACCCTACCACAAGGAGATTAGATCCATCAAAGTCATCCATGTTTAGGGTATCTGTAGGGATTTCAATGCGTTCTTCTTGGTTGCTAGAGAGCTTTGCGTATAGGGATAAGAGGTCGTCGGCCATGGTTGAGGGTTACCCAGACGCCTGGCAGACTTACTATCGGGATTCAAATATTGAAACAGATGTACGCCAGGCCCATTTCATTGAGTGAGATCTGCAAAACAAAAACACACGAAAAGAGGGAGGAAGAGAGGGCAAGGGGAAGCAGGAGAAAAGAACTAGGATCTATCCTAGCAAAGCCAAGATAGACGAGACGGCTGAGGGAACGAGAGCGCTAAGGGGAGGAAACCCTAGGACTTTCTTACGCATTGTTGGTTAAAATAATATATTAGGTTCCTACGGATTGATGGAAAGTAATTTGCATATGTTAATGGGATAATATACAAAGTTAATTTCCAAAATATCTGATATTCCACAGTTATGACAACAATAAAAATCAAATAAATATAATATTTTAAAATTTGATATTATTGTATTAATTAGATTGATAAATGTGTTGGATAATTATTAATCAATTAAAGTTAGTGTCTATCTAGAGTCTAGGCTTGTAGAACTCTGAATAGAACATGAGAATGACTTGTACTAGGAGACACCTCCTACACACAAAAGAATAGACAAAAACTCATATGAGATCATCCTACGGGTCATATATTGTCAGATGGGTCATGCTCGACCCAACCCATGCGACCCGCCCCAACTTTTCTAGTTATAATTGTTTTTTTGTTTTTTTCCGTTCACTTCCGTTTCCCGCTTCTCTATCTGTTTTCTCTTTTTCCTCTGTCTTTCTTCTATAGCTCTCTTTTTTTATCTTTTTTCCTTTGTCTTTCTTCTACAAGTTCTCCTCACTGTCTTCTCCCTTTTTTTCTTCTTCGCTTTCTGTCTTTCTTCTTCTTGCTCTCGTTTTTTTTTTTCAATAATCTGGTAAGTTTTTATATTTTTTTGTTCTATATGTAGTTTTTTAGTTTTTTTTTTCAGATTTGATAATACTAGGATTTTTCTTCCTCCATTTTTTCATGTTGCTATGTGTTTTTATGTTTAGCATATGCTAATTTTTTCGAAATTTTCAAATTAGGGTTCTAGGTTGTGCGGTTTTTTTCTAGTTTCATTTTATGTTCCTCCATTTTTTGCATGATGCTATATTCATCATATGTTTTTCATGTTTTTATGTTTAACATATGTTTTTCTTTTTTTTTTTAAATTTTCAAACTAGGGTTTTAGTTTGTGCGATTTTTGTGCGATTTTGTTTCTGGTTTCATTTTGTGTGTAATTTTTGTGCTTTTTTTATGTGATTCTTCTATTTTTTTCTTGTTTTTGTATTTTGTGGTTCTTAGATTCGATTGTTCTGTGTTTTTTTCTGGTTTTTCTATTTTGTGTTTTCTAGATTAGATTATTCCGTTTTTTTTTTCTGGTTTTGCTATTTAGTGATTTTTAGATGCAATTATTTTGTGTTTTTCTTTCTGGTTTTTGTTCATATATGTGTAGATTTCTAGGAGTCTCACATATATATATATATACATTATGTATATATATTGTTTTGCCATCCATGTTAACTCTGCTTCAACTTTCAACTGTGTGTTGTTGTTAATTCATTCTGTTTGTATTGCTGTTGTGTAGATATTGATAGGGTAGAAACAATTTGATCGTAAATCAAAAAACACCAAGGGGGATGAACCATCCAAGGACAAGAGAAAGCGAGGTTTGATAGCGAAAGGGAAAGATCTAGTGTTGAATGAAGTTATTGGATTTAAGCGCGTAGAGGATAAGAAACGTACAAAGCGTGAGGAGGATGAGAGACATACAAAGCATGCGGCAGATGAGAGACCGCTGAAGCATTCAGAGGGTGAGAAATGTTCGAGGGACGCAGAAGACAAGAAACCGTCAAAGCATGCAAAAGATAAGGACCATGATGACATGTTATAATATAATTATTGCTTTTAATTTTATAAGTTACTATAGATTTGCAGAAAAGTACCACTTTTAAGTTGAAATATTTTTGGATTGTTTCTGTCAAATTAAAAACGTTAGTTTTTATTTATAAATTATCATCTTTCTTTCTTAAAAGTATTAATTTTTATTTGTAGTATAAGTTGTTCAATATGTGGATTATGTGATTGCTGTCAATAGAAAAGTATTAGTTTTTAGTTAAAAAGTATTCATTTTTTTCCTTAAAAGTGTCAGTTTTTATAGTATTAGTGGTTTAACTTTTATTTTCTATTTTTTGTAGCAATTTTATCTCACAGTGCAGACCACACAAGTTACTTGAACTGTTGGATAATATGAATGATAAGGAAAAAGAAGATATCAAAAGCATTGGATTTGGTGGGCTGCTAGAAATGAAACTCAAACAATGATCTACATATATGTTAGAGTGGTTAGTGAAGAGGTTCAATGGTAAGAGTAGGTTGTTTACTATTGATGATAAGAAGGAGGTTGAAATTATGGCTGACGATATTTGTGAGGTATTTTTATTACCGAGGCATGATGGATAGGTGGTATTAGTTGTCACACGTAAGGAAGATATTCTAGACATTGCTGGTGAGTTGAAGGAAAAAAAATGGCATTGATGGGCAGGCTTCTGTACTTTGTTTTGTAAAAATTGCTCATGACTAGATTTAAAGAAGGATAAGATGATTTTAAGAGGTTGTTCGTTTTATATACGCTGTCAAATTTACTCACTCCAACAATAAATCGCAAAGTAGATCTTTCTTGTTTGAAATCGCTGGTGGATGTGTACGCAATTTGTCATCTTGATTGGTGTCCATACGTGTTAGAGAGGCTTTACACAACCGTTGACAACTATAACAAGAAATCCAGAGTAAATCTAAGTGGATGTGTGTTAGCTTTTTTTTTTTTTTAAAAGGCACCCAATGTGGGAGAGGGAATGAGGCAAGGATCCCTAACATGTATATTGAAAGCTAAAAATAGTTGATCAAGTACACATTACAAATTACAAATCAGAATAACAAATCAATTAACTTATATGCCTAAATCTAAAAGAGAGTTCCAATCTCTCGAGAACTCCACCAATACCTGCACAATTAGGACTATGGAAGGAACCATCAATGTTAACCTTGAACCAGTTAACAGGTGGCCTCTTCCATAGGACTGGACAAGGATGTTTAGGAGCCATGATTCTAAAATTAATCCCAAGCTTACTAGCCACATGAAAGTAACCATGCCAATGAGATTTCTGAAAAAGTATACTCTTAGAAAGGAGATGCAAATGAGCTTCAACTTTCCATATGATTCTTTTAAAATTGAAAATTCATCCTCATGCTTGCAACTGTTTCTTTCTTTCCAAGTGTACCACATAATTAAGCAAGGAAGACGTGTGTTAGCTTTACAAATCATCTATTTTCATAAGCTTAAATGGCAGGTAAAGACGAACCATCTTCTATGCCACTAATTAAGCATTGGACATCTGAGAACATTCAAAGAAGAGTTGAAGAAGGGAGAGGCCGGAGCATTTAGCCAGGGAGATTGGATCACAGATGTTTACCCTATTTCTGGGAGGGTGAAATTAGAACATGAGAAAAAAGTTCATTATTCAAGCGGCACAAAGGATGATGATAAAGCAAGCTTGGAGGGAGTTGGTGAATCATAAAGGTTCATTAAGTTTGAATTATCGGAGGGTCAATTATTAATGTCTGAGATTTATAAATCTGCAAAAGATGTAAGTTTTAAATTTGTATGATTTTTTATGCAATATGTATCACTTTTTATTGAAAATATATAATAGTCTGATGTAATAGTGTTTTAAATTCATGACTATGATATTTTGTTCATAAGTATTAGTCTTTTGTCAAAAAATATTACTATTTGAACTGAAAAGTATCACTTTTTATTGAAAAAGTATCATTATCTGATGTAGTAGTGTTATGAAATAAGGGTTATGTTATTTTGTGCAGAAATATTAGACTTTTGTTAAAAATTATTACTAATTGAACTGAAAAATATCAATTTTTATTGAAAAAACATCATTGTCTGATGTAGAAGTGTTATGAAATAAGGGCTTTATATTGTGCAAAAGTATTAGACTTTTGTTAAAAAGTATTACTATTTAAACTAAAAAGTATTAGTTTCTAGGATGTTTTTGACAAATAAATTTCTGTTTTTATAGGATGTGCATGAGACATTCCTCTTTGTTAAGAGTTACATGGCTGTGGTTTTTGACTTTCATATGGATAGATTGAACAAGATGAAGCAGAAAATGGAACCTAATCAACCTCAGGTTTATCATCCCAGTCTCGAATTTTGTCTCTGACTCGGAATTTCCTTTCTAATCTTAAGGTCCAAAAGTTTATTAACGATGTGGTGAAGAATATGTTGGTCTTCCAACTGATACTTGGGCAATGGATGAAGTTGCTGGTTTCATTTCGAGTTTCATGGCTCAAAACAAAAGATTGTGGTTGTAGGTCCCCGAGGGGGTGTAAGTGTAAGGTTTAGAAGGGGGGGTTGAATAAACCTTACCAAATTTTCGATTTAGTCCTTTTAAATCTCTGAGTTGATACTACACACGCAGTGTCTGATGGACAATCAATTTAGTCACTCAAGAGAGTTAATCACTCAACAAACTCAACCGAGCCGTTGATGGAATAACTCACGGTTAGCTCTAAATTAACTTGACCGTGGTTTTGTTTTTCAAATGAAGACTTAACACCCTTAAGTTTGATTAAGTAAGAGTTTAGTGCTTGGTTTAGTACTTATAATTTATCAAGTGGATAGCAAATTTATCAATAGATATAAGCGATTAAAATTGCAAGAATTAAAGTCTTTGAAATGTAAATGACACAATGAAATTTTTATAGAGGTTCAAGATGGGGTAATTCTTCTACTCCTCTCTTCTCCAACTCCTGGAGGAATCCACTAAGTAATGATCGGTTTACAAAGTGGGAACAGTCCAGGATACAAGTCTTGATCACACAAATGACTTGATCCTTTGGGACTCGGTCCCGAGACGCCTTGATCACTCGGTTTGGCTTCTCGTGACGACTCGGCTTCTTCACAGGGCATTTGCCTTGCTACTACACTCACTTGCTCAAGCTCTTTGGATTTGATCACGAAGCCCTCCAAAAGCTTAAGACTTGGCTCAACCTTGAACCTTCCTACAATCCTTCCCGGAATGTAGACCCCTTTGTTTTCGTAACTTCCTCTTCAACCGATTGAAGTTATCTTTCCTTCACAGTGAGTGTTGGATTGATGTTCTTCGTAATGTAGGCTTTAGGATTGAGAATATTTCAGTTTTTCTAATATGCTTGTATATCTCACATATGTGTCATCTATGTATATTTTTTCTCAAACAAACTCCTCGGCCTTTTATAGTGAACTTTCAAAAATTTGCCCGTTGAAGAGATAGGCTTATTTTTGAAAGTCACTTTCATGGTCGTTGGCTTGTCTTGTTGCGCTTCTTGGAATTGCCATTTCCTCGTATGAATTGTTCTTTCACCTTTTCGAGTTCGACACGGTGTAGTGCTTCCCATTGGTTCATTCCTTTTGCACGCTCGGGTCGAGCACTCCGAGAAAAGTGGTATGGAGATATTACTTGTTTAAGTAATTCTCTTGATTTAGGCAACCCGCTTCTTTTCGATTATCTCGACTTGACCGCATTTCCTTGCTTTCCCCGAGGTGACTTAGAGTCGCTTCCAATCATGGATGACTCTTCCATCACTTCAACTTGAGACTTGGCTTTCCTTGAGTTGACTTGATGATGCTCCACTCACCAGTATCTCACCGCTTTCTATAGTAGAGTTCTGTCTACTCTTCTTTGCCATACTCAACCGTCTCGCAATGAGTCTTCCTTCAAGTCTTCGATTGTCTTCTTGCATGTTAGGGCGTAGGCGACTTAACTCGGCCTTGGCGACCTTTATATATTACAATACATTTTACAGCAAGAATTGGGGTGCCAACTTTCTATTCTAAGGTTTACATGGCATTCATCAAAATCTAAACAATAAAATTCCTAACAATTTCCCCCTTTTTGATGATGCCAAAACTTAAACCATACAAAAAAAGCAAATAACAAAGATACATACTGAGATAGTGTATTGACATAGAATGTATGCGCAGAATCAATCTTTTTATTGATCATATCATTCTTGTACTTAACACAATTTTTACAAGGTGTATCGAGAGCATATAATTGTCTACACAGAGAAATAAAGAATTTACGACTTTATTACGAAGACTTACATTGTATGTATTTACATAGTGAAACACGAAGGGTTGGACAACAACACTTCATCTCCTTCATTGTCTCCTTCTTTCATCTTGTTCAAGATCTTCTTCTCTTCTTCTCTTTTTCTCGTCATCACCGCCTTCTTTTTCTTTTCATATGCCTTCCTCGCGCTTCATCTTTTCTTATTCTTTCCCCTGTCTCTCCCGCCATAGCCGAGTTTGTCTCTTGTTTTCTTCTTCTATTCTTTTTGCATACTCGGCGTTAGTTTTAGCCACTCTCAAATTTGCCACTTGGTCAAGCCCGGCCAAGAGATCCCTCCTTTCTTTCCTGGATCTACGTATTCAATATTCTTGGGCGGAGGCCTGGTCCAGCTTCTTCCTCCACTACGCTTCTTCCTCTACCTGCGGGCGTATCTTTGTCTTGGGTCTTCTTCTTTCCCGGATGAGTGACCGGCGGAGTGACCAGCAGAGGATCGCGAAGTCTCTGTCTGTCGCTTTTTCACATAACGTGAGACCCTTTTCCCAAGACAAGTCCCAAGCTTGAGCCATAGACATATTTGCAAAGTATCCCTCGATTCGAGCGTTTTAAATTCATCAACCGACCGTAGCTCTGTCCCGACATCCGAAATGGCATAAGTGTCTCTGCTTCACTTTGGAATGCCTCCATGTTCTTTCAAGATGTTCATAACTCGGGCATCCATTCTTCCTTCCACTTCCTTCATCCCCGCTTCAATTGTTTTTCTCTTTTCGGCCATAGATACAAAAGTGTTGGAGTGGCGAGTCACAGGAGTTTGTCACGATAATGTCACCGTGACAGACCCTGTTGAGGGGTTTGTGCAATCATCAAGGTCATATCTTTTGATCCTTCCCCCTCGTGATTTTCCTTTCTTTTGTTTCAAAATTTCTTGGTGATTTTCCCTTCTCACCGCTCCTTTCTTTTCACTTGATTTTTGTGCTTTAAGGTATTCCTCTTCCCCCTTTTGGCATCATCAAAGGATAGAGGAACCCGGGGAAACATGCTTGGCAAGCATGAAGTCGAGCTGCGGATAGTCGAGTTACTGCTTCAAGTCTGTGCGTTGTAAGCGGATGGAATTCGGATCGAGTAGCGTTGGACTCTTTGAAATCAACTTCATCTCGGCCATGAGAAGGCTGAATTTTCTAGTCATGTGTTCTTCCAAACGCTGTAGATCATTCGTATTTTGCTCACGCAGATAGCTTTATCTCGGCAGATGAGCTTCATGCATGTGCTCAATATGTTCTCTCAAACCGTTTTGCATCGGCATTTTCGACTCTCCACACTAGCGACTTGTTGAACAATGTCCTCAAGTATCTCACTTGTTCCACACGCATTGTTTCTTCTTTGTTGCCACCATTCCCCGATTCTCGATCATTATGCCTCTCAAGTCGGCTGTAAGGGTGGCATCTCTCATTGGCGATCGCATATCCAAAGAGGCCTGATGCCTCTCCATCCGTTCAACCTCGCAAATAGTGCCTTGAACACTTCTCGAACTTCAAATTGATTCTTCTTCATTGCGGTGATGGCCATGCGTCAAAATCATAATCACCGAACAATGGTGTCGATGGAAGAACAGAGTTGGTTTGTGATAGCGTGCTTGTTCGTTTCGACTCTTCATGGAGTTCTCGTATCTCCAAAGTGAAAAAGGAAAGATTCTACAAAAGATTCATCGCCGCCAACCGGGATCTGTTCGATGATGAGCGGTGCGCGTGAAGTTCTTTTGGGAATCGATCTGCTGCGGCTTGAGGAGCCTGCGGTGGTGCATTGTTCAACCGGGTTTTGTTGTGAAGTGGTCCCGGTTTGCGAGCTCACTGTCTCAACAACCGTTGGTCTCGGTTCTTGAGCCTCATTGTCTCAACAACCGTTGGTCTCACCGATTTTTCCAATTCGTGACGGTCCTCGGCCTTATCGATGGCGTCATCGGACGATGATGAGATTTCCATTGGTGGCTCATCATCAAAGTTAAAGGTTTGACGAGTAGTCTTGGGATCGACTTGCTTGTGCTTGGAACATCCGCAAAGTCTTTTGGATTTGGCACGGGGATGACTCGACTTCTTCTTCTTCTTCGATCCCGAGAAAGGATACATCGAGGATTATCCTGGGAATCATGAAGTGCACTTATCTCCTTCTCGGGACGGGTCGATTATAGCAGGGGAGGGATGTTCTCTACTTCAGCCTTCTTTACCCCAGAAGTCTCAACCTCCCGTGGCCTTGATTCACCTCCGGCGGTCTCTCTTGCGGAGGCCTTGTCCTCCCTTTCGACGGTGTCAACTGTCTTAGGGTCTTCTGCGGTGGCATCCATTGGAGTCTCAACCCCATGGATTGCACTTTCATTGCCAGTGTTAACTCCCGGGGCCGTTCCATCCTGTGCCTTGACGACCGCATCAGATCGTCATTAGCCTTCTCGAGCCGTTGGCACCTCACCGAGACATCTCAATCGTCTGAGCTTCGTTGATGGCAACTTGCTGTTCTTCTTGTGTTTGTATTTTCTCTACTTCGCCTCCTTGATTCGTTGTGGAGTCATCTCACATCCTCCGACCTTGCTGCGGTGGAGGAGTTTCCCCCTCGGGCGCACGCACCGAGTGACTTGGAATGGGGTCACTCGTCTCAAGCTCCCGGCTGTTTCGATTGATTGTTCAAATTGTTGGGGCGGTGGTAACACATTTTCAATAGGGGTTGGCTCGACCGGGGTCCCCATTGTCCCGGTTTCATCGCCAAGTCCCTTATTGCCTTCTTCCGAGTGAGTCGGGGGAAGTGGTAGCAACAACAACAATGGCGATTTCTTTGAACCACTCCCATTGGATCAATTTCCACTGTGTTCGGAGGACTCTCATGGTCCCTCCATCAATCTTTGCTCGTGAAGGATTCTTGATTCGTGCAATGCTTGCTGCATTTGCAACTCTTCCGTGGCGGACATTCTCGGATCCTCATCACTGTCCGAGAAGACATCAAGGAGAGGATGTGTGTGTTACGTGGTGCGGGAGATAGATAGGGCGGTGCTTGCCTTCTCACGTGCCTCGGCTTCCTCGACTTGCTTTTCTCTCTCTTTTCCTTGTAGATCTGCCAGGATGTCTAAGCGCTTGTCTTCATCAAGTCTTTGGGGGCACGATTTTTAGTCCAAGGAAGTTTAGCGTTCCTCTTCTTCTTCTATAAACTCAAAGCCGTTGGAACTGTTCCTTGACTTACTCAACTTCCATTTCCTCCACTCACGCAGACGATTTTGGATGTCTAGGTAAGGTGGAGATAGGATCATTACATCACTATCCGCTCTAGCCGGTTCTTCTTGTGCTTGACTCTGTGAACTACAATTGTGTCTTCGGGTTGCCTCTGCTGATCGCCTTCAAAGAGACTTGGGCTGTTTCATCAACTACATCCGGAGACTCTACTTCTCCGGTAGTCTCCGTATTTGCGCTTAGCCGAGAATCGACTCAACTCAATCGGTTTCTCGATTCGGATCGCTTGATGATTCTTCTTCGTCTTCTAGTTTGTACCGAGGGATTTCTGGTTCGAGAGACGTGTCCTCTGAGTCTTGGGCGGTGGGGCGTCTTTGGTGTCTTTTTCTCGAGGAGCGAGGCCGTCGTGGCTTCTCGGTTCTCCTCTTTTGACGATCGGAGAAGGTATTTGTGAGTCCTTCTCGACCGCTGTTGCGGGGGGGAGACACGGCTGCAGGGGGGGGCATGTTTGGTTTTCTTTCTTTGCAGGGCAAGCGTGATCTTCTTAGCAAACTGTTGCGGGGGGCAACTTTCTTCTTGGTGGAGAGAAAACAACAGTATCTTGGGTCACCAGATCTGCAGGGTCAACTTTCTTCTTGAAGGATTTGTTCCCCACATTCTGCAGAGTCTGCTTTGTAGACAAACTCGGCCAGTTTATCTTCTTTTTCTTCGATGATTGCAGCCATTACAATCAGGCTTTGCCTTTGTGATTGATTGGTCAAAGCCGCCAAACTTGATGTCGATACATTTGGCAACTATGTCCAACAGCTTGTGGTAATCCTCCTTCAGCCAGCTTCTTGTTTGCTTTGTATACACTATTTTATCGGCAAAAGTCGCTTGGCTATTTCTTTCCAAGCATCGGCCAGTTTACATCGGCCGTTAATCTCGATGCTCCTTCCGGCCGTAGTGAGCGGTGGTCGGCCAAATCCTTGGCCGAGATAGTCACCGCTTTCCGTGAACAGATGACTTGATTCCTTCATCGTGAATCTCGGCATTCACGTAGAATTGTGCGACCTCCTCCACATAGGTCATCGGGTATTCTATCGTCGAAACTGTTTTAGACCGGACGTTTCTAACTTTTCAATTTTTTCTTCACTAGGGTGTCGTCGGACCCTGTTTCATCATTCAAAATCGAAATCCACCGTAGAGCCGGTGTGGATTTGCTTTCCTAACTTGGTAAAGTCATAAGTTGGTGCCATTTTTCAGGATTATATCAAGAAAAACTCGAGAAATTGACTTGAAGATAGATAGGGTTTCGAGAGAATTTTGCCTTTGCTTTTGAGAAAAGAGATGAACATTTTAGAAGTGTGAGAGAGAAACGGACGAAAATGGTTTAAATATGGTTTATGAAAGGGCGTGCGGGTGGTTTTGAAATGTGATCGAAATCAACGGCTTGGATTTTGCACGCCTATTTAGCATTTCATGTCTCGTATTTAATGCGGCAAATTTATATCCAATCATAAGCTTGGTGTGCGACTTTATGTCCCAGACACATCATCATTGTCTTTGACGTATTTCTTAAAACATTCCCGCTTAGTCAAAACGACAGTGTTTTTGTCACTTTGCTCATAAGTTATTCAAATTATCCCTTAGCCGATTTAACTCTACTCACGATTCTCTTAGTGACTCAAATTATCACCGACTCGGTGTAGTGTCTTTCCGATACAAATGATTTCTTGAGTGATTTACATTTTCACTCTTTTTCACCCCTTTTCTTCCATTTCGCTTCTTTGATTCGTCCGAGTGTCACCAACTCAATTAACCCCAACTCATGTTTGAGTTCTTCAAATCTTGACTCACATAATGGTTTTGTGAAGATGTCGGCTAGTTGTTTATCGGTTGAAATATATTCCAGGATGATATCCTTCTTTTCAACATGATCTCTTATGAAGTGATATCGACATCAATATGCTTTGTTCTTGAATGCAACACGGATTTTGAGTAATTGCAATTGCACTTGTGTTATCACACATGATTGGAATCTCTTTTTCCTCAATTTCATAGTCTCTCAAATTTCTTTGTCTTATCCATAGGACTTGGGCACAACAAATTTGCCCGCAGCCTATGTATTCTCCTTTGTAGAGGTGGCTATTGAGTTTTGCTTCTTGCTAAACCAGAAATCATCTTTCCTAGCATTTGACATGTGCCTCAAGTGCTCTTCCTGTCCACTCTTGCATCCAAGATAGTCGAATCAATAGCCAATTAGCTTGAATCCACCTTCCTTTGGATACCATACGCCCGCTTCTTGCTTCCTTTCAAGTATCTCAATATTCTTTTAGCCTTTGTCATATGACTCTCTTTTGGAGCAGATTGAAATCTTGCACATACACCTACAACATAGGTGATGTCCGCCCGCTTCTTTGTGAGATAGAGCAATGATCCAATAAGTGCTCAGTATCTTGTTTGATCTACTGAGCTTGCCATCCGCATCCATGTCCATTTTGATGATGTGTTCATTGGTATTTTTACTGAAGACTTCTCCTCCATACCAAACTTCTTCATTAAATCTCTCGGTGTATTTTGTTTGGCTTATGAAGGTTCCATCCTTTAGTCAAGTTTCACTTGGAGTCCAAGGAAGAATGTCGCTCTCCCATCATGCTCATTTCAAATTTACTTTGCATGAGGTTTGAAAACTTTTCACACACTCTTTGTTTGTGGAACCAAAAATGATGTCATCCACATAAATTTGAACAAGCGGATACTCTTTTTGTCTTGAATTAAGAAAAGTGTTCTATCTACTTTTCCTTTTGTGAATCCATTTTTGGTTAGGAATTGTGACAAGGTGTCATACCATGCTCTGGGTGCTGTTTCAATCCATATAGAGCCTTCTTGAGTTTGTATACCTTGTCTCAAAGAGTCTTCTCGCTCAAATCCTGGAGGTTGTTCAACATACACTTCTTCTTCCAATACACCATTTAGGAATGCACTTTTACATCCATCGATATACAATGAAATTCTTGTGAGTCGCATAGGCAAGAAACATCCTTATAGCTTCCAATCTTGCTACAGGGGCAAATGTTTCATCAAAATCTATCCCTTCTTCTTGGCAATATCCTTTGGCTACTAGTCTTGCTTTGTTTCTTACTACAGAACCTTCCTCGTTCATCTTATTTCTGAACACCCATTTGGTGCCAATCACATTTTGATGTATGGGTCTTTGCACTAATTCCCACACTTTATTTCTTTCAAACCGATTGACTCTTTCTTGCATAGCTTGAATCCAATGTGTGTCATTCAATTCTTGTGACACGTCTTTGGGCTCTATTTGCGAGATGAAGCATGTGAACATAGCTTCTTGTTGAGTTCTGGATCTTGTTTTGACACCTTATTTTATATCTCCAATTACAAGTTTTGGTGGATGATCTCTCAGCCATCTTACATCAGGTTGGAGTGAGTTAGCCGGATTTAGTCGACTTGCTTGTACCGTGTCGTTTGTGGGTCGACTCTCTCGTAATCACTTAGCCGCAAATTTTCCAAATTTGTTTTGAGATTCGATTATCTCATCTTCTTCCTCAATTGATAATTCCGGCTTGACTTGAAAGATATGGACTTCTTCAGTATGGTTGGATGATTCAAATTATCACCGACTCTTCAATGTCTTCTCCATTTACATTTGGCTCATCGAATACTACATGAATGGATTCTTCAGAACCATAGTTCTTTTGTTGAGTATTCAGAGGCTTTGCTTTTCACCAGTATCCTAAGAAGATACCTTCATCGACTTTAGCATCAAAAGCCTTCAGTTGTCTTTGCCATTGTTGTGGATGAAGCATTTACATCCAAATATTCTCAAGTATGCAACATTTGGTTTTCTTCCGTCCGGATCTCATAGGGAGTCTTTGTCACCGCCTGTCTTTTTATCATACATCTTTTTGAGTGTAGCAAGTCGTGTTGATTGCTTGACCCAAAATCTTTTTGGTAACCCCTTGACTAACATGATCCTTGCCGCTTCTTTGAGAGTTCTGTTCCTTCTTTCTCGATTCCATTCTCACGGGAGTCCTTCCTGGCGATAGTTCATGACCAATACCATTCTCAATACAATACGAGTTATTATTCCATTGACAAACTCGGTTCCTGTCTCGATCTTATTTTGATAATGGTTTGACTCTTCTCGTTTTGAATCCTCTTCATCACCGTGGTAGTTTTTGTAGAGTTTCTTTCTTCTTACACATGAATATTGTCCATGTATATCTTGAGTAGTCATCTACTACCACCAAGGTGTATTTCTTTCCACTTATCTTGTTTGGTTCCACTTTGGGCCAAATAGATCCATATGAAGTAGATGCAATATTCTTGTTGAGGATGGGCATGTCTTTTCTTTGAATGACGACTTGATTTGTTTTCCTTCGACATCGTCACATATACTCTCCTTTTTGTATCTTGAGTCAGTAGTCCTTCCACAAGATGACTTCTTGCCGAACTTGTTAATTGTTTTGAAATTCGGTGACTCGGCTTTTTGTGCCACGCCTAACTTGATTCAATTTGTGCTCTTTGCTAGTAGACAGTGCAATGGGTGTTGCGCGCTGACCAATCCACTACATACATATTTTTCTCTCTTCATCCTTGCAAAGACAACTTCATTTGATTCAATATCTTTGATTTGGCATATTCCCATGTTGAATCCAACATTGTAGCCCTTGTCACGAGTTGGTCGATGCTCGATAAGTTGAAGTTGTGTCCTTCAACATATGCAACATCCGTGATTTCTAATCCATTCCTCTTGATAGATCCAATGCCTCTTATTTCGCTGTGAGCTTCATTTCCTCCAAATATGACTTTTGCTCCTTTAACTTCCTTGAATTTTGACATATTTTTCTTATTTCTGTCATATGTCCGAAATGACCACTATCCATGTACTAGGTTCCTTGGCACTCACTGTTCCTTGAACCTCATCTTCTTGATCGGTTGATCTTGTTCTTTGGCCATCAAGCGGATCGGGGCTTCTTCTTCGAGTCACTTGAGTAGTCACTTCACCGCTCTCCGAATCACTTTGTCTCTCTTGACTTGGTCGTTTCGTGATCTCTGCACCATCATTGCCTTTTTCCTTTCTTGTCTTCTTTCTCTCAAGACCTTTCTTTCTTCTTCATCCCCGTATTTGTTGACTAGGATATGGACATCAATGGCATGGTTGTCTGATTCAAAGATAGATATTCAACCTTTTGATCACTCTTTCCATTCTTGGATTGTCGACCCTTTGATACTCAACTTTTTGATGATCTGTTCTCTTGGTTGGCCTATCATCCCTTGATTTGGAGGGAGCCGAGTGTCTTCCTGAAGATTCACCCTTTCCTCTCTTGTAGTTCTTATTAAAGAACTTGTTAAATCTTTTAACCATCGTATTATTTCTTCCGGGTCAATTACTTTTTTGACCTCGGCTCTCTTCCCATCTTTAACAATTAGAGCAAATTGTTTTGGGTACAAATGTCTCTTCCTGGTCTTTTCTTCTCAAACTCAAACTCGTTGGCTTTGAGGTCCGAGAATAACTCATGGTTGGATGTCTTTGATAGGTCCATGGAATGTCTCGATGCCATGACCTTCATTTCCCATTCAACTGGAAGACTTTTTAGGATCTTCATACACATTTCCTTCTCGTATATTCCTTTCCAAGTGCGATACGGCTCATTTGTGATTTCGTGAACCGAAAGCGTCTAGTTGATCCAGGTTCTCTCCCGAGATCATTTTGAAGTTCTCAAATTTCTGTACACCCACTGATAATTTGTTTTCTTTGATTTGCTCCGAGCCTTCACAAATCAATGTCGCCTTGTCCCAGATTTCTTTAGCCGTTTTGCATGATTTGACTTTGTTGAACATGGTTTTGTCCAAGGTTTTGTAGAGGATGTCCTTGGCTACATTGTCCAGTTATGTCTTTTTCTGTCATCATTTGTCCACTCGCCCTTGGTTTTTCAACCATGACCGATCTAGAGCAACATCTTCTTCTCCTTCACCCAAACTCTTCGTCAAAATTGTTTCACCTTTAAGATTTGCAGAGGCCCATCTTCTATTACTATCCACATCTCATCATGTAATCTTTGATAGATGAGCACATACGAATTTTCCAATCATCAAATTCTTCAATAGTGAACATAGGGATGCGTGTCAAATTTGCTTCCATGATAATAACTTTTAATGATAAAGAAGAGTTTTGAAAGTTTGAGTACTAAAGCGGACTTTGAAAAGTTTGGAGATCTAGTTCAAGAACTGGTGCGGAGGGTTCAATGAACCAACCGCTCCGATACCACTTGTAGCTCCCAAGGGGGTGTAAATGTAAGGTTTAGAAGGGGGTTGAATAAACCTTACCAAATTTTCGATTTAGTCCTTTTAAATCTCTGAGAGTTGATACTACACAAAGTGTCCTTGATGGACAAAATCAATTTAGTCACTCAAGAGAGTTAATCACTCAACAAACTCAACTCGAGCATTGATGGAATAACTCAAATTGTTAGCTCTAAATTAACTTGACGTGGTTATGTTTTCATTGGAAGACTTAACACCCTTAAGTTTGATTAAGTAAGAGTTTAGTGCTTGGTTTAGTACTTATAATTTATCAAGTGGATAGCAAATTTATCGTGAGATATAAGCGCTTAAAATTGCAAGAATTAAAGTCTTTGAAATGTAAATGACACAATGAAATTTTTATAGAGGTTCGAAGATGGGGTAATTCTTCTACTCCTCTCTTCTCCAACTCCCGGAGGAATCCACTAAGTAATGATCGGTTTACAAAGTGGTAATGATCCGGAGATACAAGTCTTGATCACACAAATGACTTGATCCTTTGGGACTCGATCCCGAGACGCCTTGATCACTCACCAAGCTTCTCGTGCGACTCGGCCTTCTTCAGGCAGTGCGCTTTGCTACTACAAACTCACTTGCTCAAGCTCTTTGGATTTGATCACGAAGCCCTCCAAAAGCTTAAGACTTGGCTCAACCTTGAACCTTCCTACAATCCTTCCCGGAATGTAGACCCCTTGTTTTCATAACTTCCTCTTCAACCGATTGAAGTTATCTTTCCTTCACAGTGAGTGTTGGATTGATGTTCTTCGTAATGTAGGCTTTAGGATTGAGAATATTTCGCTTTTTCTAATATGCTTGTATATCTCACATATGTGTCATCTATGTATATTTTTCTCAAACAAACTCCTCGCCTTTTATAGTGAACTTTCAAAAATTTGCCCGTTGAAGAGATAGGCTTATTTTTGAAAGTCACTTTCCGTTGGCTTGTCTTGTTGCGCTTCTTGGAATTGCCATTTCCTCGTATGAATTGTTCTTTCACCTTTTCGAGTTCGACACGGTGTAGTGCTTCCCATTGGTTCATTCATTTTGCACGCTTCGGGGTGAGCACTCCGAGAAAAGTGGTATGGAGATATTACTTGTTTAAGTAATTCTCTTGATTTCTCGTCTTGCAATGGTTCTTTTTACAGCTTATCTCGACTTGATCGCATTTCCTTGCTTTCCCAGGTGACTTAGAGTCGCCTTCCAATCATTGGATGACTCTTCTCCACTTCAACTTGAGACTTGGCTTTCCTTGAGTTGACTTGATCGATGCTCCACTCACCGTATCTCACCGCTTCTATAGTAGAGTTCCCCGTCTACTCTTTTCTTTGCCATACTCAAATTGTCTCGCAATGAGTCTTCCTTCAAGTCTTGATTGTCTTCTTGCATGTTAGGCGTAGGCCGACTTAACTCGGCTTGGCCGACTTTATATATTACAATACATTTCTGACAAGAATTGGGGTGCCAACTTTCTATTCTAAGTTTTACATGGCATTCATCAAAATCTAAACAATAAAATTCCTAACACTGGTTGATATGGATATACGAGACAAACAAGTTGTTGATTTCTGTCTTTTTGACGCTGAAGCATTTTTTGAAAAGTAAATTATAGTTTTTGCATTAAAATTTGAATTTTGTTCTATTCAATGATATAAAGTAACTGTTGTTTTTCTTCTGTTATCTTTTAGTGATCTTTTTTTCACTCATGATGGGTTATATAATATTTTAAAGAACGAGATGTTGTCTTTAAATCAGAAATAACGGATATTTGGAAATATAATTGACGCATGGGTTTTGATTCTTAACCGAACAAAAGCTAGTGACAATCTCTGCGAAAAGGTGTTTCTTTGATATCGAACATAGTATAAGCTTTAAACGTTTTCTATATTTAATCCCTTTGATGTGAATTTATTTTGTATTTCTGGAAAAGTTTTTTTATGACAAAGGTTATAAACAAGGTTGGTGATGTTGCTGAGAATGAAAGAAGTATGAGAATATGTTGGGAGACATTTATGTCATATATTAAACAAGACATGAGCACATGTGTTTTGGTAAACACATTACTTTTTATTGCAAAAGTATTACCATTTTTTAGGAAAAAATATTACTTTTTTTTAGAAAAAGTATTACTTTTTATTGTAAAAGTATTATTGTCGTAAACTTTCGCGATGAGAAGATGCAATTCTTGGATAATAAGAAGTATTATGTTCTGAGTTATTAGATTGGAGTTGTCCAACTCGTGGTATAATTCATGTAGTTTATACTCATTTAGTTTACTATTACCCTTTGTATAATATTTTTGACATTTTGTTCATGTGTATATATGTTTTGTAGCAAAATCAGATGGCTATCTTCCTTGAAGAAAAAAATCACCCATATTCTCGGACTGCTCCTCAATATGCAGTAGAATATGTTAATTTCCCTTGGTAGTTGATTGACATGTATTTTGCATGTATTTTGGGCTTAACCTTGGCTAGAATGTGTTGATATGCATGCATTATATGAGTAAATAGGGTTTTATTCATGTTTTGTGGAAAAGGATTACGTTTTGCTCGTTTTGTAGGAATTTAGGGATAATTGTAGCATTTTGGCAATAATTCGGAGCATTGCAATCGAGAACCACCAAAACTTGACATGATAGACGAAGTTTGGAGTCGAATCAAGAGGAAGTCAGACGAACCAGAAAAAACGGAAGAAAACGGCCGAGTATGAGTTGCTACAGGTGAGCACGGGCAGGGCGTGCTCCCTAGCACATCCCGTGCTCAACCTAAAATCGAAGGCTCAAGGTTCAACTACCAGCACGGGCAGCCCGTGCCATAGGGCATGGCCTATGCCTCCTTCAGAGGTTTGAACAATTCTTGCGGCACCCAGCACGGGCTGGGCGTGCCCTAGCGCACGGCCCGTGCGCCTTTGTTGGAAAAATAGAGTTTGACTCGTTGTGAACTAGGTTTCAACCCAAACGAAGTACAAATAGAGACGGGGTGGCCACAAACACGGGGACGCTGATTTTTGCCCTAGAAACCAGAGAAAAGAGCAATTCCCCATCGGAGATTTGGAGAGATCGATCAAGACCGCAACCACACCTTCGAGGATTGAAGATAGATCGAGAGATTGTCATCATCCCCGAGTTCACTTAGTCTATAGTATCATTATTTTCAATTAGTTTAGACATGAACATTAATAATTTGTCTATGGATTATTTATTTTCTATGTCTGGCTAAACACTTTGTGATTCTCGGGTTTGGGAGTAGGTTCATGGATACTTTTGTTTGATGATTCATTGCAATCAAAGTTAATGTTTTCCAACCCTATTTAAGTACTTTGCTTTAATTCTTGTTTTATAAAAAAGCTATTGGTTTAACTTGTTTTGATATATTGATTCATAATTCGAACATATAAGTTTCAATATTAGATCTATGAGTACTTGACATAAATATCTTGCATGATTGAGAAGTCTGTGAATATTCGTGAGGCCTTTTAATCTTTGGATCTTTTGGGAGTTGGATATCTCATGTTGAGTAGAGATGCTAGCATAGATATTCCAATCAACGCTTTTACATGCATCTCGAGAGAGAGGGTAAATTACTTTTGTGATTGGTCTATAGGGAAGAATACATTTAACTTTGGTTTGATTAATCTGATAATAAAAGGGAATATTAACTGAAACCATAACCCATGAATCCATTCATTCATACTTGATCTTTTACTCCACTCTTTGCTTTGTTATTCTAGGATAATTTCTGCTTTAGTGTTATTAAAATCAATTCATTTCAATTTCGATAGTCTAGATAAAAATAAGGCTATTACAATCCAGTACTTAGTACATTAATTTATTAGTCCCTGTGGATTCGACCTTGCTAACCCTATTCTATAAACTGCACCGTACACTTGTGGTGAAGCTAAAATATAAGGCGAACAAGTTTTTGGCGCCGTTGCCGGGGACTAATTAAATTTTTAGTACTAATATTGCGATAAATAGAATTATTTTTAATTTAGACATTTTTTTTATTCCCACTCCTACATTATTTGATTTGTTTCTTTGAGTTGGTTCAGGTAGTGCACGAACATCTGCTCTGATGGAGGAAGTCAGTTATTCCAGTAACTGGAATGTCTACAATTACTGGAATAATCCTACTCCTACGTACTATTATCCGGAGGCAAAGCCATCTATGGAGGATGTCCTCACCGCATTTATGAATGAAATAAGGAACCGGTTCAACAAACATGAGGCTAAGCTGGACAAAATAGTACAATTGGCTAACACTCTGGGCACACAACTGGAAAATCTTGGAACCCAGATTAGCCAATTAGCCACGATCGTTGGTGGACAACATCAAAAGAGCCATTTTCCGAGCAACACTAAAGTCAACCCAAAGGAACACTGTAGTGACATTCATCTAAGGAGTGGTACCGGACACGAGGAGTCAAAGATCCTGGAAAAGCAAGAAAATTCGGGACCAAACACGGACTGTGTGTCTATGCATTTTCAACCCGTGTGTGGTACCGAAAAGGAGCAAAAACAGGACAAGGAACACATGAACCGTGTATGTATGCCCGGGCAGCACGTGCGAGATGCCATAAGAAAACTATTCCAGAATGAGACGAGCACAGACTATACGCACGTGCACGGACAACATGCGCGTAACTCAAATCAAAAAGTTCCAACACCAGGACTCCAATCCTTACTTGGAAATCCCAAGTATGCAATATTAGGTGCAAACAATGCAAATTTGGCACTTGACCATGACCCAAAGCAGCTAATATATGCATTCAAAGGAGGCACAAATTCATGAGAGTTACAGGCGTCAAGCTATAGACGTTAAATGAAGTACTTGTTGGGAGGCAACCCAACGGTTTGCTGTTTTATTTCTTCCCATGTTTTTTTCCCTTTGCTAGGTTAGGATTTCTTATTGCTTTCATAATTTAGGATTTTTTACTTTCCCTAAAAAAAAAATCAATTGAAAAAGGGCCTTCGCAGGTACGCACGGGCAGCCGTACGCATAGGCACAACCCGTGCGTTAGTTCGCTGAAGCATTATTAGGTCACGAATTCAGGTATGCATTCTCAATCCACACTTTTCTTTATTGAAATTCTATCTTTCCTTGTATGCGAAATAATTTCATTCAAGTTTGGGGGGAGAGATAGTTATTTTGATTTGAAGGGTGTGGCGAAAAAAAAATTTGCATCCATATAGTTGCATTTAGAGCATATATGTTGCATTGCATTAGATGCTTATTTGTGATTTTAGCACGTTTATTACTTTAGCACGTTTACTGCTTTCTTAGGTTTTTAGGGAGTGAGTTGACCGCTATTGTGTGCTTGTTGTGATCTTGGGAGCATTCGTTGAATAATTTGTGTTGTTTTGAATTGGGTGTTGAGCGTGAGTTGACCGGGTTGAGAATAATTAATATGGAGCATGTGAATATTGGAATCATGGTTGGTATAATGAACTTATGTAATAATGAACCGCCAAAACTTGACATGATAGACGAAGTTTGGAGTCGAATTAGAAAATGTTATAATGAACTTATGTAAAATGCAAGAACTGGAAATTGGTCTGTTTTGACTTATGGATTTTTGAAAATTTGTATGTATGGGTAGGAAGTATTAGTTTTTATGCTAAAAGTATTACTGAAAACATGATAGGAGTATTGGTTTTTATGGGAAATTCTTGAAATATAGTGGGGTTGTTGAAAAATGTATGGTTACCTTTTGTTTGTTTTTTAGGATGAAACTGGTGGTTAGTCTATATATTTTGCTGAAAATACAGTTATTTGCTATGTTGGTATATTGATATATTTTCAAAAAAGCATCTTCATTTACGTGTTTGCAACCTACATTTTTAAATGTGTTGGCGCACACAACATGTTGTAAAATTAAAATCTTCTATCCAACAAGAGAATTTAAAAGTATCAGTGCATCGTAAAAGTATTATGAATAATTACAAAAGTATTACTATTTTTTCATAAAGTATTACTGAAATGAATGTATAATTTTGAGAGAATAGTTTGTTTCACTAAAATCAAGAGTGATTTGTGTAAAATACACATAAGACTTATTCAGTAATATTTTTTTGTTGTTTTTCCTTCGATTTTGTTAGGCATCGTTTATTGACATGCGGAATATGAAATGTATTGGCACACAGAGCGGATTACATCAAGATAAGTTTAAAGTGTTAGTGCATTGTAAAAGTATTATAAATAATTTCAAAATTACTACTATTTCAACTTAAAGTATTACTTAAAACGAATGTAAAGTCTGGGACAAAATAGTATATTTTCCTCTAAAATAATCGAGCCTCATTGTCTTGAATAGAGTTAGATATATCAATAGTTTTCTTCTTTCTCTTTTTGAAATTGCCCTTTATCCTTTTTCTTCTTCTCTTTGCAATAGACCGAGTAGGATCTTGTAATGTATTAGACAAACTTGAAACAACATATGATTCATTTTGGTCAATGAAATTCAGTGAATTATTCAGTGCGGTAATAGCAAATTAATCCTTGTTATATCATTCCTCAATGATTATCCTTGCTTCTTCATTTCCTTGCGATATTTCAACACAAGATCATAATACGTTCATGATATTTCATGACGCCAAGGAATACAATCATTAGGTTTGCCAGACTTCTCAATTCTATTAGTTAACTTGTCCTGTACTTTAGATTTCGTAATTCTTGTCCATCTTTTTAAGATATACATTTCGGGTATCTTGACTTGAGAATGAAGATGAAGTACCCTTAAGAAATGGAAGCACAAAATATCATATTCTTCAAATTTCTTACAAGGGCAGATGATCATTTTTCTTAAAGGATAATACATCACACGATTTACGTCTCCATCCCCAATATGAGCAGAAATGTCATAAATATTTAGTATCTCGTCTTGATGAATTAGACTATAAGTAGTAGAAATTGATGCAATAAACTCAGTCTGAAAGTCCTTGAAGAGCGTCAATGTATATACCTCACAAGCGTGCTTTAACATTCCAGTGAATTATAGTGCAGTCGATGGAATTGATCTTGAGGATTGGAATTAATCATATTCTTCTTGACAAAAACTCCTGTCAGACGGTCTAAGCCAAAATCCGTTAGATGGATCCAAAATGACCCATTAGGTTTTTTGTTTTATTAGCAGAGACTTGTATTATCAGTCGTTCTAAAACGTATTAACAGTCCATCTGAAAAGTATTAGTAAGTAGTTCATTTAAAACTTGAAAGTATTAGTACGATGGAGGTCCCATGGCGCCATCTTAGCTATTGGCGCCATACCTTGCATCTCCTCAATGACATTGATCTTGTAGTCTCTCATATCTTTCGTGAAGGCACCTGGTGGCGTATATGCCGAGAAAGAAGACGGAGAGTGGCGCCTGGTGGGGCGTCCCGCCCACAGACCTTCTTCACTACCTCACTGATGATTATGTTGACCAATCCACCTATAGGTTTGTTACTTAATGCGCCACCGCTTCAGGTTTCTTTTTTGGCGCCTATTTTCCTGGGGGGTACTCTTTTTCATTCCAAGGGTTTTTCCCACAAGGGTGGGTTTTACCTTGGAAGGTTTTAACGAGGCCCCAACCATTCAGCCCTTTGGTCGGCTTGTTACCACTTCGTTTTTTGGTTGTTGACATTATTTCCAGGCTTTCATTTGGTTACCTGATCTGCCTGTGATTAGGATTACTCTTTTTTCATTTTTAATATATATATTCGCACTTATTAAAAAGATAGTGATATGATATCAGAATAGCGCTAAAAAGTATTAGGTTTTCATCTGAAAAGTATTAATAGTCCCTCTAAAATATTTCAGTATGTGTAATTCACTAAAAAATATTTAATAGTACCTAAAAAGTATTATTTTTTTCCGTCAAAAGTATTAGTAGTAACTGTGAGACATATTTGTAATTCTCCTAAAAAATGTTAGTTTTTCCCCTGAAAGATTTTTAGTAATTTCCCTTAAAAAATATTAGTAGTCACATCAAATGTATTAGTACTCCCCAAAAAGTATTAGCTTTTCTCCTAAAATGTATTAGTAGTTTCCTTTTAAAATAATAATTTTTCTATTGTAAAAACCTAAAACCAATTTAAACATTTTTTTAGACTTATTTTCAGCAAACTAATTATTACAATTATAATTATATTATAAATAAAAACTATTAGCAGAAATTTCATCATCTCATTAGAGCATATTTTATATTTCTGTGGATGTCAAGGTGACTGAATCGGCGGTTATGTCCAATCTAACTAATTTTCTTTATAGTCATGGACTCGTAAGATGAGTTAGATGGTGTTCTTTTTCATATATGTACTTGAAGCCTAGGATGGTGATATATGTTTCTCATGTTTGTAGAAAGCAAATTTCATCTTACGTATTCCCGAAGGGTCACCGTCTCACAGAAGAAGCCGACACACAGGGCTCACAAGTCAACAACATGTTGATAATGTGTCTTCTGAAGGTGGTGAAGCCAACAGGTCTGTATCTGCTGAAATATGTAGTTTTTATTGGTAATGTAGTTTACCCATATGCCCAAGACGGGTTAGGTCTGAGGATCCATCTGACGAATTACATCCGTCTGACGGTCTGACAAGAGACCTTCCCATTCTTCTTTCATTCTCCAATTCTTTACTAGCTCCTTGAAAATCCCATAAAATTCGATCAAACTTGTTGTTTTTCTGGAATTGAATCTCATTGTATTGTTAGTACTTTCACTTCGTTGTGAAGATAATATTCCAGCTGAAAAGAAGTCCTTACTCAAGGCTATGCACATATTATTTTTTAGATCATACAAACGTTGAAATCAAGTTTGATCTTCCAAACAATACTTTGAAATCATAGTACTCCAGCAGTCTTCAAACTCATTATCATTTATACAACCTGACAAGCATTTCCTAAAAGTATCTTTAAAGGAAGTGTTGCTCTTCAACTGTCCAAATCTGCTCACAGTATTTTGGTAAAAATGCCATTGGCATAGTATGTGCTTTGTTCCAGGGAAAACCTACATAATTTGTTCAAGAAAGGTACCAATAATTATCAGTAAAAGTATCATTTTTCTTAGATAATGTATTATTAATTTGAATACAACAGAAATAAGAAATTCAGTGCAGTGACAACTTTGAAAAAAGTATCAAATTTTGTATAAGAAGTATCATTTATACTCATAAAGTATTATTAATTTTAATACAGTAGATATCCTAGTGAATATGATGATTTTTCAAAATGTGTACCTTTTCTATCGCATTAGCAATCGCCTAATTTTAATCGGTGAATAATGGATTAAACTTTGCCTCCCATTGCTTTCTTAAATAATTCAAAAAGCCACACAAATGACTCGGTCTTCTCATTAGATAAGAATGCACATTCAAATATTACATTTTTCCAATGATGGTTGACGCCAACTATAGGAGCACAAATCAAATTATGTCTATTTGTTCGATATGTTATATCAAGGATTACAACCTCTCCAAATAGTTCATAATCCTCCTTCATAATTGAGTCTCTCTAGAATACATTACTCAATTTGGCCATATCACCCAACTTGACTCTAAAATAAAAGTCATCTCCCTTAGTTTGGTCTTTGTACTATATTTCTACCAATGTTTGTGTATCCCAACCTTCTATTGCATTGAATTTCAGATGGTTTATAAAATTCAAATGGTCTTTGATGGTATGGCCAACACTTTGGTCTCTACGCACTTCATGTGCCATATACCGATAAGAGTCAGTTGGTTTTATGCCGGAAGATACCATATTTTCTGTAGCTTTACCCTTCTCATTTGTAATTTTTCTTTCTGAACAATGACGGTGGCCCCGTTTCGTTCTCATAAATGAATGATATGTACCTCAACGTGATTAATGACATCATAAACACCATCATCAATTAATTTCACTCTTAATGCAGTATTACACCCTGTGCGTGTATGAGGAGAGTTTTTCATTTTTCAATTTTTGTTCTCTTTGTTCCTTCACATGAGCATATGAAATACTTTTTTGTCACTACTCTATTGTCCCTACATCTAGCGGTCAATTTACGTACACTAAATCCAAGTGCACGGCCATGGTCATGATACAACTTATACTTATATTCAATTGTTCTTTTTTCTTTTTGTACACCAATAAGAGAACCAGTTATATCTAGACTACCCCATCTGTATTCTGCAATAATTAAACTAGAAAAATGACATATTATAAAATGTAATACTTTTCTAGTAAAACATAATACTTTTGCCATAAAATATAACATCTTTAGCTCTTGCCAGTGTATGATGTTCAATAATCGCTGATGACACCCGAGCCGAGCCGGAAAAAATTAATCCACGTCATCAGTCTGACACATATCCGAGTAGGCGACCTGCATGTGACGTCAACAATGACGTACGATGACACGTCATCATGACACGTCGCCAATTAGGCTGCGCGCTACAAGCCCAATCACCGAGCCCAACCACAACACGGCCGCCGAGCCCCGAGCCCCGAGCCCAAATTTCAATATGAAACACACGCGCGACAACCTCGTAAAAATAATCACACGCCCATGCTTAGCGCTTTATTGGTATCAGAAACTGCCACATGTCAGAGAATTATGAAGAGAAGTCGACAAGTGGCAAGTTTTGACTGACATGCACAACTATAGAGGGACATGTGTCTTTCTTTAATTATTTTACTAATTAATGAATAGTTAGTGCAAAGATGACTATTGTAAACCCACTTACTCAAAGGGGTATAAAAAGTCGGAAAAAGAGAGAAAAGAAAGGAGAGATGGTAACAAAATTGTAAGAAAGACCGACCCCAATAATCCGGCTCGGCATAATACAAAAAAGGCTTAATTAGCCAGAAATAAATATACATTGCACACGTTTATATTTCCACGTGTTAAATCCTTTACATTTTTCTGCTTGTTGACCAAAACGCACGTCAACAAATTGGCGCTAGAGGAAGGGCCGTATTGGTCCAGTCATAATTCCAAGCACAGGCAAGTTAAGTAAAAACCAGGTAAAATTTAACGTTTGGCTTTTTCATAACGGACAAAATGAGTCATCAATCGAGAAATGCTCGTTTGACTGAAGAGCAACATCTGAACAACCAAACTGGCCAGACTACTAATGGCCAAAATATACCCCAAACGGAGGCAGGGAGCACTACTTTGTTTCCCTTCGCTCAGCTAATTGCCTACCCAACTTTTGTACAACAAATGAACCAACTCATATCACAAACTCTCGCTACCACGAACTCTCAAGCACCCCCTCCACTCCTTGCAAATACTAACCCACTCAACCCACAACTAAATGTTAACATTAATCCTCAAATTCCCGGGCTTCCTCATCACGAAGCCCAAGAAGCCAGTTCAGGTAATGAACAACATGTCCGTCGTGACAGAAGGCGGCAGCGAGAAGATGAAGAGGAGCAAAGTCGGATAGCAGAATCATTACTAGAACCAACGCGACATCGTCGTGCCCACTCAGTGTTCGCCGGACGACTGGGAGTTGATCCTTTTCTCCCAGCTCGATCGATAAGTTCCCGGCTCAGGTTTCCGGATGAGCGGGAAGCGATCAGATCAATCAATTCCAAGGCCCTAGCTCATGGCGAGAACGGATGTAGAAATACACCGCTGCGTCGTCGCCTCTAAACGAATTAGAAGGCGGTCCGGATGGCGAAACAGTTTGAAGACCGCCCCAAGTAATGAACCACCAGTTTAAAATGTCGCCATTTTCCTCGAATTCTCGCGACCCCATTGCCGCCAAAGTTGAAAATCCCCGTGTCGGTCTCTCTACAGCTGGGAAACCGACCCGACCACTCACGTTCACAAGTACTTAGCATGGATGGAGTTGTGCGGTCCCAAGTGATGCCATCCTCTGCAGGCCTTCCCCGACTTTGGGCGGCCAAGAGCCCACCGTTGGTTTAGGACCCTACCACAGGGATCCATTCGGGCATAGGGGATCGGCCTCCGCTTTTTCGACGCATTTCTTAACGCCCAAAGTCCGAGCCGCACCTAAGGACTCCTCGTGAACATCAAACAAGGGAAGGGCGAGCCCCTGAAAAGCTATATTTCTCGGTTCAACAAACAAGTTCGAGAGATGGAACCGGTGTCGGATGACGCCATTTTAATCGCAGACCATGGCCGGATCGCTCCCGAAACATGGTTTAATTACTCCATCCACGAATCAGGGCGACCTCGTACCGGGAATTTCGATCCGCGCAGCAAACGCCATATTTGCGCGGAAGAAGCCATGGCAAGCAACCGCCCGAGCATCGACCGGGCGTGAGAAAGGATGGAAGGAAAGAACCAGCAGTAGGGCCGGGGTCGGGATTCTGGTCGTTCTCGGAAAACCCGACCACCGGATTTAGAGCTCGCCAAGAGGCGAGAGCCGAAGTCGCCGCACTGAGGAGTACTTTGACCCACACTCCATCAGCCATATGGAATGAAGTACAGGGTCTGAATTTGTTGCCCCCGGCTCGACCTTTGAAAATCGAGCCGGCAAAATTAGACTCACATCGATTCTGTGCCTATCATAAATCAATAGGTCATGATACTGATGAGTGCCGAGACCTGATTAGGGAAATAATGCGTGTTGTTCGCCAGGGCGGTCTCAAAAGGTATGTTCATGAACTACCACCCCCACCGACACTGGCTCAAGGTCACAATCCGGAGCGCGTAACTAATCCAGCTCTCCTGCCGCCACCTCCTGCCGAAAACCAGGGAAGGGAGATCCTCATGATGTCGAATGTCAATCGAATCAATACTAACACAGCCGAGGATAGCCGCTCCAATAGAAAAAGGAAAGCTGATATTAGACAGGCAACCAACACCGAAAGACAAGTCCGGGTGGCGGAAATTAAGGAAGGCCAACCCACCGGCCACTTTGTGTTCTCGGATGCGGATGCCGACCAGGTGGTCCATCCTCATTCTCGACCCCGTGGAATCGCACCGATCTTGGTATTCCGGTCCACAGAATTTTGATTGACACCGGAAGCTATTCGTCAGTCATTTATGTCCGAGCATTTCGAAGATTGAACATGGACGATAGTTATATCCGTCCATGCAATGATAGCATTCTGGGATTTGGAGGAGGAAGAATAGTCCCGCTCGGAGAAGTTAACTTGCCCATCCAAATGGGACAAGGTTTGCATAAACGGACTGTCATGACAACATTCAAAATAATCAATGCCGATTCGGAGTACAATGCTATCATTGGGAGGCCATTGCTTTATCATATAAAAGCGGCCTTTCAATATATCACTTTTGTATAAAATTCCCAACGTCTGATGGCGAAGCTATACACAAAGGGAATCAAAGGGAATCACGAGAGTGCTCTCTTAAACTCCGACCGGTTGAGATTAACGTGGTGGAACGAGGACAAACCAGTGAAACCACACAGAATAATCCCCTGCCCAAGGAGGAGTCCGAGCGGAAAGTGGTGATCGTTCAGGAAAATGATCCAGGTCGTCGGCTCGGGAAGGAGCCAATGATGGAAGAAGGCGAGCCGGCAGTCGAGAACGAGCCGACCGCTGAAGACGAATTGCCCCTGCAAATCAAGGAGAGGCAAAGCAAGAAAAGAAAACGAGCGGAACCAGTAGAATAGGTTGATACGATCAATGTCGGAAGACCAAGTGAGGGGCGTCAACTACGTATTGGTCATGATCTCCCAGAACCCCATCGAACCGAGATGATTGAGTTTTTGGAAAATAATCTTGATGTCTTCGTGTGGACTCACGCAGACATGCCCGGAATTGACCCTAAGTATGCATGCCACCGCCTCAATATTGATCTAACGTTCCGCCCAGTTGTCCAGAAAAGACGTAAGCTCGGCCCTGACAGACAAGCAGCACTCGAGGCCGAGGTAAACAAGTTGATAGACAATCGATTCATCCGGGAAGCCCTCTATCCCCGATGGGTTGCCAATCCCGTTTTGGTAAAGAAGAGCAATGGCGATGGCGCCTGTCGTGGATTTTACCGACCTTAACAAGGCATGCCCTAAGGACAGTTATCCATTGCCAAATATTGATTATATGGTGGATGCCACGGCAGGACACGAACTGATGAGCTTCATGGATGCATACTCAGGTTACAACCAAATACGGATGCACCCGGAGGATGAAGAAAACACGTCGTTCTTCTCTGCTCGAGGAATCTCTTTTGTTACAAAATGATGCCCTTCGATTGAAAAATCTTTGGTGCGACCTATCAAAGGTTAGTAAATAAGATGTTTGAGAAAATGATAGGTCACACTATGGAAGTCTATGTAGATGACATGTTGGTAAAATCACTGTACATGTCCGATCATCTTAACGATCTTAATAAAATGTTTGATGTTTTGAGAGAGTACAAGATGATGTTAAACCCGAGAAAGTGCACATTTGGGGTCGGCTCGGGTAAATTCTTGGGGTATATGGCCGATCAAAGGGGATCGAAGCTAACCTTAAAAATAAAAGCCATCACCGATCTAGAATCCCCAAACTCTGTAAAAAAGGTACAAAGCCTAACAGGTCGATTGTCCGCCCTTAACCGATTTGTTTCTCGGTCCACAGACAAGTGCAAGCCTTTCTTTGAAATTATAAAGAAAAGAAAAGATTTCGAGTGGACCGAAAGCGACAAATTGCCTTTGAATCCCTCAAACAAAGACCTTTCTTCAATCCCTATATTACAAAAACCAACCCAGGGAGGACTTGCATTTGTACTTGGCGGTATCCGAGTACACCATCGCCGGTATTAATCGAGGCTAGATGGCTCTATTCAACACCCGATTTATTACACCGTCAAGCGTTACATGACGCCGAGCTCCCACCCACCAATGGAAAAGTTGGCTTATTCATTAATCACCGCGGCGCGAAACTCCGCCCATATTTCCTAGAACACAAGATTATAGTATTGACAAACTACCCATCTGAAACAAGTATTACACGACCGATACTTCGGTGGGATGATTAAGGGCGTCGAACTCGGTCAGTTTGACATTATATATGAACCACGCACCGCAATAAAAGGACGTGCTTTAGCCGATTTTGTGGCAATTCACACCTTCCATACGATTGGAAGTTGTGGAAGACCAAGAATGGAAATTATTCGTTGACGCTCTTCCACCGCAGTAGGCGAGCGGCGGAATCGTGATAATCGATCCAAATGGAAAATGCTCTTTGCTTGGCCGTGCGATTTCAGTTCCCCGCAACGAACAACGGCCGAATATGAGGCGCTCTGGCGGTAGCTTGATATGGCGGCCTCTATGGGCCTAAAACAACTATTGGTGCATAGCGATTCTCGGTTGGTCGCTTCATCAAATCAACGGCGAGTAGATTTAAGCAAAAGAGCAAAAATTGCACAATATTTGGATTTGGTCAAGAAGAGATTATCACACTTTAAGACAAAAGTCTTACATGTGCCCCGAGCCGAACATGCAAGCGGATGCCTTAGCTCGGCTCGGCTCGATCCAGGGGGCGAATGCCATCACGGATGTCACTGTCACACACAACCGCCCCTGTCACTTGGTGCAAAGAAAATATATACAACCGAAACCGCCGAACAAACTTGGATGACCCTAATCGTTCGATTTGGAGAAAGGAGTTCAACACGAAAACAAAGCCGGCGAACACTACGAACTCAAGCGGCTCGGTTTACACTAGTAGATGGCGTCCTATACAAACGAGGATACTGCTTCACTCCTACGTTGTCTTTCCGAGACGATGCGGATTATGCACTTCGAGAGGTTCATGAGGGAATATCGGCAACCACGCTGGGGCCAAACGTTGGCCTATAAATTGATACGGCAAGGGTACTCTCACGGCCATCCCTAAGAAAAGATGCGACCGACCTCGTCAAAAGATGCGAGAGATGCCAAAGGTTCGCGCCGTAGGTTAGATATCATCCTGAGCAACTTACCTCCGTATTTAGCCCATGGCCGTTTGCCAAATGGGGAATGGACCTCATCGGACCACTCCCCACTGGCAAAGGGGGCGTCAAGTATGCCATTGTGGCGGTGGATTATTTCACAAAATGGGCCGAGGCGGAGCCTCTGGCAAAAATAGATGAAGAAAAGATTGTGAGCTTTGTATGGAAATCTATTATCTGTAGATTCGGAATACCATATTCGATTGTTACAGACAATGGGAAACAGTTCGACAACCGAAGGTTTCGAAATTTTTGTGAAGGTTTCCACATAAAAAACTATTTCTCAACTCCATACCACCCCCAGTCGAACGGACAAGTTGAGGCCGTTAATAAAATACTCAAGTACACCTTGAAGGCGAGATTGGAGGAGTCTAAAGGCAATTGGCCGGAGGAACTACCCGGTGTATTATGGTCATACAGAACGACACACCGAGCGGCTCACTGGAGAAACACCTTTTTCTTTAGCCTATGGAGCCGAGGCGGTGATTCCTGTTGAGATCGGAGCCCCTACTTTCAGAATCGCAAATTTTGAAGAAAACTGTAATGAGGCTGCACTCCGAACCGAACTAGACCTGATTGAAGAAAAAAGGTGTAGTGCCGAGATGAAAAATGCAGTGTATAAACAAAGGAGTGAAAGGTACTACAATTCGAAAGTAAAGGAAAGAAGATTCCAGGTAGGCGATCTTGTGTTAAAAAAGATAACGGGTGTTCAACCCAGCCCATTGAAGCCGACCTAGGAGGGCCCATTTCGGTCACCACGTCTTATCGGTGGGCGTACCAGTTAGAATATTTGAGTGGAGAAAAATTTATGCATCCATGGAATGTAGCATACCTGAAACGGTATTATCAATGAAGATCTCGGTTTATGATCCAGATAAGATTCTAAGTAATTATCCTTTCATCTGATATTTCGTGAGCTCTCTAAAGGGAAACGAAGTTTTTACCCAGCTCGGCTATGTGCCGAGGATGGTAAAAATCGCCTCGGCTTAAGCTGAAGACCGAAAAGTCAGCTCAGATACATCCTTTGCACGATGAAAAAAGGGACAATACGCCCGCAAGGCGGATCTATCCTTACAAGTCAAAGACTTGGTTACGCACCGAGCACAATACAAAAACTCGGCTACGCACCGAGCACAATACCAAGACTCAGCTACGCACCGAGCACAATACCAAGACTTGGTTACGCACCGAGCACAATACAAAGACTTGGTTACGCACCGAGCACAATACAAAGACTTGGTTACGCACCGAGCACAATACAAAGACTCGGCTACGCACCGAGCACAATACAAAGACTTGGTTACACACCGAGCACAATACAAAGACTCGGCTACGCACCGAGCACAATACCAAGACTTGGTTACACACCAAGCATAATAAAGACTTGGTTACGCACCAAGCACAATAAAGACTTGGTTACGTACCGAGCACAATACCAAGACTTGGTTACGTGTCGAGCACAATACCAAGACTTGATTACGCACCAAGAGCAAATCAAAGACTCAATTTATACACGAAATTTCAAATACAAAATGGACAGGTTTATATACCGAGTACAAGAATCAATTAAGGCGAGCAAAGCCTCTTATTCAGAAGCACAAGGAACCGAGCCCCGTACTTGGGAATATAAAAGAAAAAAAAAGAAGACAGGCAACAATCTTACAGAAAGGAAAAGAGCCGAGCATCTACAAAAAGCTTGAAACACATACACAGGTGGGAAAATAACAATTCATTTCTATTTCAAAAGTATTTACAAGGGAAGCCGGAGCCCATTACATCTCGAGGCGCGAAGCCGATTTACCTACCTAGGGGTACATATGAAAGTATCAAGACTGAGCAGGGGGCGGAATTTCGACGCCACCACTAGAGGCGACTTCTTCCACGTCCGGAGGAGGAGAGCCCTGCGCATTAGGAGCCTCCGCAAAGTTCGGCCGAAGGGTATCGAGATCAGCCTCCAGGAGGGCCAAATCTTCCTCAAGCTGAGCAACAGTACGCCCGCCCTTAAGTAAATCAAGAATTTCTTGGAGGCTGGTCGCATGGCCACAGGTTAACATGAATGCATACTCCTCGGAGTCTTTGTAAGCTTTAATGGCCTCTCTACGAACTTCCTCAGTTTGCCGACGGGCGGTTTCTTCAGCCTCCCTGCGTACATCGGCTAGACGCCTTTCCATCTCCTCGGCCCGGGCAGTGGCAGCACGTTCCAGTTCGGCGACCTTAACCCTGAGCTCTTCTTCAGCCTTGCGGGCCCGATCTCGCTCTGCCTCGGCCCTCGCAGCACTCTCTCTTTCAGAGTTGGCCCGAGCTATAGCCTCATCCGCTTGAGTCTTAAAAGATTCTTGTACCCCTTGAAGGGTAGCATAGGCCTCCTGCAAGTCTCCGTGCCGCCTTTCCAAGTCGGCATATTTTTTCTCTAACTCTCGAGTTCCCCCAACCGCATGCCATAGGAGCCCGATCATCCGCCCAGACATGGCCATGACATACTGAATTTGTTCTTCAAAGCCAGTCTCCGAGCAGAATTGCTCGATGCCTTTTGTCCAGGCATGAGATGGGACAGTCATTGCGGCCCGACCTGCCTCCGGTAAGACCCTCGATTGCTCCTCTGTTGGCGTGGCACATCGAACGAATTCCACAAACCATCGAGGGCGTAGTCCAATCATTCCCTCGCAATATTCATCTCTTGTTTGGCTTGGAGGAATGAAATGACCTTCCCTGCCGAGGTCATCCGAGAAAGTTCGCGGACCTTCCCTTTCTGGGGGCTGTTCAGGATGTTCGGGCGCCGCTCGACCAACCCTTTCGATCGATTAGGCTCTCCATCACAATCCCCCTCTTCTCCTTTGAAGAGAGAGGCTGCACTCCTCCGGCACTCCATCGCCAGGGCGTTTACGCCCGGATATCTTCTCTCCGAGCCGCTCCACATCCGCAGTTGATCGGCGCCCGCCCGATTTCGCCGTCTTTGTGTTCCTCACACTGCGAAGGCGTGCACGCAAATCCAAGCCACGCCCTGCATAAAACAACCACCAATTAGAAGAAAGATCAAAAGAAAATAAAAAGACAATTCAAAAGGAAATGGGAGAAATACAGTGTTTACCTCGAACGGCAGCCGCGCACTCGGCGCTCAGGGTGCAAACGTGTTCGCGCCTACGGGCGCGAGATGATCTTCCCACAGGACTAGTCGTCGCAGAGGCGCGCAGGCTCGCTCGATTCTCGCCACGCTCTCCCGGAGAATGGGGCCGTATTTCTTCATTAACGAGAGGATTCTATTGAGGCACTCTCTCGACCTCCACCTCCCGCTCGGCCGCCTCGTCCCGAGCCGCCACCTCGGCTTCGGGGTCGGCGGGCAGAGCAGGCCTCAAACCATCTGCGGCCAAGTTGGCCTTAGTGGCCAACCTCTCAATCCGTCTGTCCATGATTCCCCGGGCCTGGATGTTCTCCAGCCTTCGAATAAAAGTGGGCGACAGAGGCCCCTTTGATGACCTGGTTCCCTATAAAGGTGGAAAGAAAAGACAATTACGAAAAGGAAACAATAAACAAAAAAAAGCGAGAAAAGGAAAAAGATAAGACTTATCAGAAACCAAAAACAAAATTTGATGGGGGATGAAGAACGGTCTCACTTTCTCCATCTCCCACATGAGCTTGCCACTCGCGCTCACCCCGGAACCATTTATCCTTCCATTCCTTCGAGAAGAAGGGAGACCCTCCACCAAACCGTCCGGATACCCTGTCAGTGCATGTAATATCATCCGGATGGTGACCCGAGACGATGGAGTCGCTCGCCATACAAAGAGCTCGTTCATCTCCTTAAATTTGGGGCGAGGATATTTTTCCAGGTGAAACATCACCAGGAGGCCGATGATCCTGCCCCAAGAAATAGGGTGCACCTGGGTCGGATGCATACCCCACTTGCAAAACCACCGCGTGAGGAAGGCCGGCAGTGGAAATCTTAAACCGTATAGAAGGCTAGGAGCAAATACAGCCGTGCAACCCTCTGGTGGGTACTGGGGAACTTACGTGCCGTCTGGTACCCAAAAATAAATACCGCTCGGAATACGGTACATCCGCCGGAGCTCATCCACCTCCCGAATCATCAACATGCTCGGGATATCGTTTATGTCACTCGGCGTCCACCGAGGCTCGACACGAAGACGAGGTCCTCCTCCTTGTCGACCGTCGCCATTACGGTGGCCTATGGGCCCTAGTGGCCTTTCCGGCCTCGAATCCCCGGACGGTTCATCTACCCGCTCTCGTTGTCACGCTCGGCTCGAGATGGATCCATATCTTCTTCTCGGCCGGGCACGTTTAGAATCAACACTTGGCGATTCTTCACCGGAATTCTCTCGGTACCAGTCCGGGTTGATACACCGCTCCTTCTCTATAAACGGTCACCGGCGTCGGGTCAAAGATAGTGTCGCGTCCGCTCCAGGGCGTTCCACCTCGTGAAGAATCCGGAGAAGATATCTGGATAATACTCGGGCTGTGGGACGGAGATCGCCGTGCTGGTGAAAAATAAACAGAGGGTTCAGATGGCGGATCTTCAATTTCAACTTCTACACTATAACTACGACTCCTACTATCTTCAAAAGAAGACATTTATAGGTAAAGGAAGAGTATTTGGAAAAAATACCTAAGTTCGAAGTCTCTGAACTTGGGAAGCCGACCCGAAATTTCTGCTCGGTTTTAATTACTTTAGCTCAAGGGTTAAAGGTTGCGAAAGTGAATAATGGAGGAAAACAAAGGTATTTATAGACGAGTTTCCTCGATAAACGAGACGTTTATTCGAAAGGACGCTCCTTTTAAAAGCTCAAAAGCCGTCAAACATGTCAGAAAACGTCGTGTCCCCACGCCCGCTGACAGAACTGACGTAACTTTTCGGTTCCTGCGCAAGATTGGTCCAACCACGAGATGCCACGTGTCTGTCATTATGGCAACCCAATTAATGCGCCGTTTCAGGCATTAATCACTATGAGACAGGTGCCTGGAAAGGACAAAACCTTTGAGAGATCTGTTTCCCCATTAAATGTTCATCATTAGCATTAAAGTTTAACTCCGACGTCAAAATTTTTTTTCTCGAAGTCAAACTTGGGGGCCTTTGATGACACCCGAGCCGAGCCGGAAGAAATTAATCCACGTCATCAGTCTGACACATATCCGAGTAGGCGACCTGCGGGTGACGTCAACAATGACGTACGACGACACGTCACGAATTAGGCTCGCCAGGACTACGAGCCCAATCAAGCCGAGCCCAACCGCAACACGGCCGCCGAGCCCCGAGCCCCGAGCCCAAATTTCAATATGAAACACACGCGCGACAACCTCGTAAAAATAATCACACGCCCATGCTTAGCGCTTTATTGGTATCAGAAACTGCCACATGTCAGAGAATTATGAAGAGAAGTCGACAAGTGGCAAGTTTTGACTGACATGCACAACTATAGAGGGACATGTGTCTTTCTTTAATTATTTTACTAATTAATGAATAGTTAGTGCAAAGATGACTATTGTAAACCCACTTACTCAAAGGGGTATAAAAAGTCGGAAAAAGAGAGAAAAGAAAGGAGAGATGGTAACAAAATTGTAAGAAAGACCGACCCCAATAATCCCTCGGCATAATACAAAAAAGGCTTAATTAGCCAGAAATAAATATACATTGCACACGTTTATATTTCCACGTGTTAAATCATTTACATTTTTCTGCTTGTTGACCAAAACGCACGTCAACAATCGCCATTAGATCGACTTGTTCACTTAGCACAAGTTCATTGTTGTACATGTAAATCAATAAGTATCATAAAAACATAATAAATTAGTAATTTTCTTTGGATAAGTTATTTATATTACCTTCACATTGTTCTGCAATAATTAAACCATAAAAATGACATATTATAAAAGGTAATACTTTTACGGTAAAACATAATACTTTTGTAGTTAAATGTAATACCTTCAGTTGTTGCCATTATATGATGTTCAGTAATAGCCATCGGGTTGGCTTGTTCACCTAGCACAAGTTCATTGTTGTACATGTAAAACCAATATGTATCATAAAAACGTAAAAATATAGTAATTTTATTTGGATAAGTTATTTATATTACCTTCATAGTGTTGTGCAATAATTAAACCAGAAAAATGACATATCATAAAAGGTAATACTTTTACGGTGAAACATAATACTTTTGTAGTAAAATGTAATACTTTCAGCTATTGCCATTGTATGTTGTTCAGTAATGGCCATTGGATCGACTGGTTCATCTAGCACAAGTTCATTACTGTACATGTAAACTAATAAGCATCATAAAAACGTAAGAAAATAGTAACTTTATCCGGATAAGTTATTTATATTATCATCAATGATTTCTATATTATCTTCATCACTAGAAAGCAATGTTTTAAAAACCGAACCGGTGAGCAAACTGGTCTTGCCACCGGTTAGCGGTTCAACCGGTCGGACTGGTTCAACCGTCGATCCAACCGGTTGAATATAAATTAACTATATTTTTTTTGTTATATTATGTAAGATGTATATATATATATATATATATATATATATATATATAGAGGGGATCCTGTGAGACCACCCTCCTAAGTTAGTCCATAGGACTAAATCTACACTATCCAAATAGTAAATCAATGGTCAAGATATATTACAATATATACAATATTTCATAAGTAAGTATACAACAGAAGGAATAAAATAGGAATCCAGGAAATTAAATATAGTAACCGCTTCCTAAAAATTAGGGACGTGATTTTGTATTGATCACATTCCCATAATCAAGCGATTCACCTTTCCTTTCTCTCTCTTCCCATTCGAACCTGCAAATTATTCAAATATCGCAACAAAATCGTGCAACAATCAATGGAAAGTATACAATTACACTAAACTAACTATACATTAAAACATTACTAAGTATACATAAACAATTAACTAAGTATACAATTACACTAAACTACCTGTACATTAAAACTTTACTAAGTATACATAAATATTTAACTAAGTATACAATTATATTGAACTAATTATATATTAAAATAATACTAAGTATACAGAAACATTTAACTAAGTATACAATTACAATGAATTACTTATATAACTAAGTATACAATTCCATTGAACTAAGTATACAAATCCACAGAACTAAGTATATAAATTCACTAAACTACTTACTAAACTACTTATATAACTAAGAATACGATTCCACTGAACCAAGTATACAAATCCACTGAACTAAATATGCAATAAAACATGACTAAGTATACACGTTCACTGAACTAAGTATACAATAAAATGACTGTTCACAAATATGGCGGAAAGAAGTATCAATTTTGGAAACAACGCTTGAAATTGATGATTTTTCCTCCCTAAAAATCGGGTAACTGAAAAGGTAAGATTATGTTTCCTTAAAAATAGCTAATAACCGTCCAATTAACATAACTAATTAAATATAAAAGTGCAATTATACCCTTATATGCCTAAATTAACTAAAATGATCTACACCATCCAAAATTTTAAATCAAAAGTCCATAAGTGTTCTTATGGACTAACCTAAAGGGATTGGTCTCATTTGAACCAATCCCTATATATATATATATATATATATATATATATATATATATACAAATCTCAACAAAATAGCACATTTAATAAATTCAAGATTTTTTATATTACATATATACATATAATTAAATAAAATTTTAATTTAACATTTTTAAAGAATATAAAAGTACCATTTCTACAAATAACGTTTTTTGTTTTGTTAATTTCACATTTCCCCCTTCTTGAATTTTCTATTGCTTCCATTATTTTATTGTCAAAAAAATAAATTGGAAACATAAAAATTTAGAAATGTGGAAAATTAGAGTTTAAAAAAGAAAATGTGGCAATGATATAGGAAAATTAAAGAGAATAAAAGACTGGGAAACAAAAAGTAAGAAATATTGAGGATCATAGATTAAAATAGAAAATTAGGCAAAGATTTAGGGAAATTAAAAAAGAATGAAAGATTGGGAAACAAAGAAATCAGAAATATAATAAATTAGAGTTTAAAATGGAAAATTAAGCATAGATTAGAAAATTTAAAAAAGAAAGGAAGAATGAGAAACCAGTAATTAGGGAACTAAAACGAGTAAATATTACTTAAAATTTTAAAAACCAATTACCACCCTAAAATTCAGAAATCAGTACATTAAAAAGTCAACAAAGTAGAACTTTTATCTTTTAAATCAAAATACTTCCTTTCTCAAACCTTATTGGCTACTTGGTTTGAGAACAAGTTATTGTTGGCTACTTGGGTTTGAGAACAAGACAAGAAAGGAATATACATAAAAAAAAGGTAGAAATATAAGGAAAGTAAGAAACGGCCGGACTCAATCTTTTGTTTTCAGTTTGATTTTTTCCCCTTAGGCCACCCACAATGGGGTGGTTCAAGTTCAAAATGTTGAACTTGAACTTTTTTTTTTTACTATTGTGTAATGGTTCAAAGTTCAAGTTCAACTTTTTTGTTCTAGATATTGAACCAAGTTCATGTCTCTCTCTCTCAAGTTCAACTTTTTTGTTCAAAATATTGAACCAAGTTCATCTCTCTCTCTCTCTCTCTCTCTCTCTCTCTCTATATATGTATGTTATATATATATATATGTGTGTAGATATATAATTTATTTCTTTTTGTATTAATTTGTCATTTAATAGCATTTCTTGTAATTATTTGAACTTTATGTTGTTACCCATTTTTGACAGATTTTTTAATTAAAATTGTAAAATATTTTTAGTTAAATTTTATTAGTCTAATATTTTTTATTATTCTAATAAATTATGAAATATATATATATATATATATATTTTTACTTTTGTTTTAATTTGTCACTTAATAATAATTTTTTGTAATTATTTGAACTTTATGTTGCTACTTGCTACCCATTTTTGTTGACATATTTTTTAATTAATATTGTAAAATTAATCTTTTTAGTTAAATTTATTAGTTTAATATTCTTTATTATTCTAATAAATTATGAAATATATATATGTATTAATTGTTACTTAATAGCATTTTTTTGTAATTATTTGAACTTTATGTTGTGACCCATTTTTGTTGATAAGTTTTTTAATTAAAATTATATAACTGATCTTTTTAATTAAATTTTATTAGTCTAATATTTTTTTATTCTAATATAATTATGAAAAATAAGTCAGTTATGTGTGTATATATATATATATAATTTTATTAATGATTTTATTAAAAAATATATTCAAAAATAACAATAAACTTATATTACAAAAACATTGATAGTGGGACCCATTTGAACTGTTGGTCCCAAGGGGTGTGAGTGTAAGGTTTAGAAGGGGGGGTTGAATAAACCTTACCAACTTTTCGATTTAGTCTTTTTAAATATTCAGAGTTAATACTTCACAATTTGTGTCCTTGGTGGACAACTAAGTTAGTTAATCAAGAGTTAGTCACTCAACGGACTCGACGAGTGTTGATAGAATAACTCAACTGTTAAGACTAAATACTTAGCTCAACTGTGGTTTGTTTTCAGCGGAAGACTTAACACCCTTAAATTTGATTTAGTTTGATTTAATACTTGGTTTTAGCACTTAGAGATTATCAAGTGGATAACAAATTTATCATCGTGAGAGTTAAACAAATAAGATGTAGGAATTAAAGTCTTTGAAATGTAAATGACACGATAAGTTTTTATAGAGGTTCGAAGATGAGGTAATTCTTCTACTCTCTCTTCTCCAACTCCCGGAGGAATCCACTAAGTATTGATCGATATCGAGTGGTAACAGTCCGGATCTGTCTTGATCACACAAAGTGACTTGATCCTTTGGGACTCGATCGAGATGCCTTGGTCACGCACCGGCTTCTCGTCACGACTCGGCTTCTTCACAGGGCGGTTTGCCTTGCTACTACACCCACTTGCTCAAGCTTCTTGGATTTGATCACGAAGCCCTCCAAAAACTTGAGACTGTTCGACCTTGAACCTTCCTACAATCCTCCGTGGAATATAGACCCTTGATTTTTCGTAAATTTCCTCTTCAACTGATTGAAGTTATCTTTCCTTCATAGGTGAGTGTTGGATTGATTTTCTTCGTAATGTAGGCTTGAGGATTGATCTCGAATGATTTGAGAATATCTTAGGTTACTGATTCAAATGTTTGCTTGAATGTTCGTGGTTCGTAACTTTGCTCTCGAGTTATTCCTCTGCCTTTTATAGTGATCTTTCAAAAATCTGCCCGTTGAAGAGATAGGCTTATTTTTGAAAGTCACTTGTGGTCGTTGGCTTGTCTTGTTGCGATCCTTGGAATTTCCATTTCCTCGTATGAATGATTCTTGACTTTTCGAGTTCGACATGGTGCGAGTGCTTCCCAATGGTTTATTCTTCTTGCACGCTTCGAATCGAGCACTTCAAGAAAGGCGAGATGGAGGTATTTCTTGTTTAAGTAATTCTCTTGATTTATGTGCAACGGATCTCTTTATTGTCTTGACTTGACTACATTTTCTTCACATTCCCAAGTGACTTGAGTCACTTCCAATCATTTGATTTCGATCTTGAGACTTGGCTATCTTGAGTTGACTTGATTGATACTTCACTCAGCTGCATCTCAGCTGCACCTTCAGTCGAGTTCCCGTCTTCTCTTCTTTGCCATACTCAACTGTCTTGCAACGGAGTCTTCCTTCTAGTCTCCAGTTGTCTTCTTGCATGTTTAGGCATAGCTGACTTAACTCAGCTTGACCAGTCCTATCTATTACAATGCAGTTTACAACAAAAATGGGGTGCCAACTTCCTATTCTAAGTTTTACATGGCATTCATCAAAATCTACAAAATGATTTCCCAACAATTTCCCCCTTTTTGATGATGCCAAAACTTAAAACATACATCAATAATTTAAACAACAAAGATACATACAGGCATATGTAGAATCACATAATGTGTGTTTAGAATCGATCTTTTATTGATCATAACATTCTTGTTCTTTACATAGTTGTTTACAAGGTGTATCAGAGCTTAAACCAACAAAAATGTATCAGAGTTTAACCGAGGCTTAAGCTAACCATGTTGTTCTATATTTACACAAGTATAAAATTTGTATAGTTTTGTATAGTGTACAGAAGACTTACATAAAGTGTATTTACATAGTAAAATATATGAAGGGGTGGACAGCAACACTTCATCTCCTTCGCTGTCTCCTTCTTTCATCTTCTTCAGCTCTGTCATCTTCTGATCTTCTTCTCTTTTTCTCATCTTCACCCTTCTTCTTCTTCTTTTCATACGCCTTCCGGGCAGCTTCATCTCTTCTTAGTCTCTCTTGTCTCTCCTCCCATAGTTGAGTTTGTCTTTTATTTTCTTCTTCAATTCTTTTCACATACTCAGCATTGTTCTTAGCCACTTGCAGATTGGCTACTTCGTCAAAACCAGCCCAGTAGATCCCTCTTTTCTTGCCTGGATCTATGTACTCAATGTTTTTGGGCAGAGATCTAGGTCTGAAACCTCTTCCTCCACCACTGCTTCTTCCTCTACCTCTGGGCGTGTATTGTCTTTGGGGTCTTCTTTTTCCCAGTGAGTGACTAGCGGAGTGACCATCGAGTGAGTGACTTGCGGTAGTCTGTCTGCTGCTGTCGCCTTCTTCCATAGTGTGAGACCCTTTTCCTAGTACAAGTCCCAGGCTTGAGCCATGGACATGTTTGCGAAGTATCCTTCAGATGCGAGCATTTTAAATTCATCAACTGATCTTGGCTCAGTTCCGGCATCTGAGATGGCATAAGTGTCTCTGTCTATTGGAATGCCTCCATGTTGTTTCAGAATATCCATAACTCGGGCATTCATCCTTCCTTCCACTTCCTCCATCCCCGCTTCAATCGTCTTTCTCTTTTCGACCATTGGTACATCGAGTGTTGGAGTGGCGAGAGTCACTTGAGTTTGCTTTGATAATATCAATCACGACAAGACTTTGTTGGGGGGTTTTAGCAATCATCAAGGTCACATCTTTCGATCCTTCCCCCTCAACAGACTTCCCTTTCTTCTCTTTTCAGCCATTGGTACAGCAGAGTGTTGGAGTGGCAGAGTCACTTGGAGTTTGCTGATAATATTAGCTGTGACAAGACTTTGTTGGGGGGCTTTAGCAATCATCAAGGTCACATCTTTCGATCCTTCCCCCTCAACATACTTCCCTTTTTTTTCTTTTAATACTTCCTCATTGTCTTTCCCTTCACAGCTGCTCCCTCCTTCTCAACTTCAGATCCCTTCAGCGCTTTTGGGTATTCCTCTTCCCCCTTTTTGGCATCATCAAAGGAGAGATGAACCCTGAAACAAACTAGTAAGCGGGAAGTTGAGTCTGCGATGATAGCGAGTTACGCTTCGAGTCTGCTTTGTGGAGTATCTTTGCCGCACGAAACTCGGAGCGAGTAGCGTTGGATTCACTTTAATCAACTTCATCTCAAATGAGAAGACTGAATTTTCGATCCATGTTTTCTTCCATACGCGAGGAGCTCATTTTATTTTGCTCACGCAGCAGCTTTATCTCGGCGAAGTGTGAGATTCATGCATTTGCTCAATGTGTTCTTTCAATTTTGTCTTTGCATCGGCATTCTCATTTCGCCAGGACCAACAACTTGTTGAACAATGTTCTGAAATATCTAGCTTGTTCCACACGCATTGTTTGCTGTTGTTGCCACCACTCCCGGATTCTGACTATTATGCCTCTCAAGTCAGCAGTAAGGTTGGCATCCCTGTTATCCAGTCTCATGTCCATCGAGGCCTGGTGCCTCTCCATCCGTTCAATTTCAGCAAATAATGCTTTGAACACCTCCCGAACTTCAGTTGTTACCTCTGTTTCAGCTGACGGCCAAGCAGCGTCAAAATCATAGTCAGCTGGAACGATAGTGTCTGATGGAATGACAGGATCTGGTCTGTGGAAGCGCTCGAGATCTCTTTCTGATTCGTCAGGGAGGTCGGGTACCTCCAGAGAGAAGGGAAATGATTCTACAAAGGGATCATCACGGGCAACTGGGATTTGTTCAATGATGAGTGGTGCTCGTGAAGTCCTCTGTGAAGTCGATCCTCTGCTCAAAGATGGGGAGCCCGAGCGGTGGACTCGATTCACTCGGTGCTTTGTGAAGTCGACCCGACTTTGCTGAGCCTCACTGTCTCAACGACGTTGGTCTTAGCTGATTTATCCAAATTAGTTGACTGGTCCTCGGCCTTGTCAGAAGCGTCATCGGACGATGATGACATTTCCATGGGTGGCTCATCATCAAAGTTGAAAGTTTGACGAGTAGTCTTGAGGTCGACTTTCGTGGTTGGAACATCCTCACCGAGTCTTTTGGATCGATCCACGGGGGATGACTCGGCTTCATCGTCTCCTTCCGATCCTAGAAAGGTTACATCGGGATTATCCTGGGAATCGTGAAACGCACTTATCTCCTTTTTCGATGGATCAATGATAGCGGGAGGATGTTCGTACTTCAACTTCTTTACCACGGGAAGTCTCAACCTCCCGTTGGCCTTCATTACCTCCTGCGCAGTCTCAACTACAACGAGGCCTTGGACATCCCTTTTGGTGTCACTGTCTTAGGGTCTTCTCATGCGTGGCATCCATTAGAGTCTCAACTCCATGGATTGCACTTTGTCGCCAGTGTTAACTCCCGGATCATTCCTTCCTCGTGCCTCAATTGCATTAGCGGCGTCATTAGCCTTCGAGCGGTTGGCACCTCGGTGAGACAGTCTCAACTATCTCGAGCCTCGTTGATGACAACTTTGTGTACTTTGTGTTTGTTCCTTCTCCTCTTCGCCTCCTAGATTCATTGTGGAGACAAATTGGAGCATCCTTTGACCTTGCCGGTGGAGGAGTTTCCCCCTCGGTGGCACACCACCGTGAGTGACTTGGAATGGGGTCACTCGTCTCCGGACTCATTTCCCACCGAGTATTCAGCCGTTGGGGCGGTGGTAAGACACCTTCATTAGGGGTTGGCTCAACCGGGGTCCCCATTATCCCGTTTCATCGCCAGTTCCTTAATTCCTTCTTCCGAGTGAGTGGGGAAGTGGTGGCGGAACAACGGTGGCAATATCTTTGCACCACTCCCATTGGGTCTATCTCCACTGTGTTTTGGAGGACTCTCCTAGTCCCTCCATCATTCTTTGCTCATGAAGGATTCTCGATTCTTCCATTGCTTGCTGCATTTGCAACTCTTCGTGGCGAAGAACAGGGTCCGAGATCCTCATCACTTTCGATAGGGCGTCAAAGTGAGGATGTGTATGTTCGTGGTGCGGTGATAGTGCGGATGTTGGCCTTCTCACGTGCCTCGGCGTCCTCACCGCTTTAGCCCGTTCATTTTCTTTTTCGAATCTCCAAGTATATTGATGCAATTATCTTCGTCAAAGGGCTTGCAAAGACTGTGTCCACCTCAAGAAATATGAAGAGTTCTTCTTCCTCAAAGAATGAACTCGGATTTTCAAACTACACTCTGGATAGGCTCGGCTTCCATTTTCTCCACTCTGCAGACGATTTTGGATGTCCGGATACAATGGAAGAGTGCATGATTACATCGTCTTCATCATTCTCTTGCTGGCCCTCATTTCCAAGTATTAAGGGTAGCAAACTTCATGCTCGACACCTTCAAGCTCTGTTATAGGTGGAGAGACAACCCCAATCAACAGTGATTTGGTTGTCTCGGTTGTGCCTTGTTCCTCACTTATTCGTCTTCACATTGGGTCATCGAGTTGCCACTGCTGATCGGCCTCAGCAGACTTGGTTGTTTTATCAATCACTGCTGGAGACTCCGCTTCTCCGGTAGTCTCGGGTATCTTCTCCAGCTGAGTAGCTGACTCAGCCCGTTTCTCAAGCTCGGAACACTTGAAAAGTCTTATTCTTCTTCTTGTTTGAACCAGAGGGATTTCTGGTTCTGACAGGGTTTCTTCTGAGTCTTGGGCGGCAGGGGCCGGTGCTGTCGTCTTCTTCTGAGGAGCTGGCCGTCTTGATTTATCAGTTCTCCTCTTCTTGACGACCGGAGAAGGTATTTGGGATTCCTTCTCTGTTGCGGCTGCAGAGGCAGGAGACACGGCTGCGGGGGCAGGTGACTCGGCTGCGGGGCGGGAGCGATTTGTTTTTCTTTCTTTGCAGGGGGCATTTTTTCTTAGCAGCCTGCAGAGAGGCGACCTTTTCTTTGGTGGAGAGGGGACGATTGTATCTTGGGTTCAGTGATTCCCCCTCACTTGTATCGACTCTCTTAGCATAGGCTCTCTCTCTTGCGCCCGAGAGGTTTGATCGGAACATTCTCTTGTTTACATGGAACGCTTTCCATGTCGAAGAGGGACTTTCTTCACTTCCATTATTCGACCAATTACCAGGCCGTATCCCAGGGATCCTCCAAATGTTCCATCCTCCTTGAAGGATTTGTTCCCTACATTCTGGCAGAGTCTGTTGTAGACAAACTCAGCCCAGTTCACTTTCTTTTCTTCAATGATCGCAACCATTATGATCAATTTTGCTTTGGACAGTTGGTCAAAGCTGCCAAATTTGATGTCTATGCATTTGGCAACGATGTCCAACAATTTGTGGTAGTCCTCCTTCAACACCTCTTGTTAGTTTGTGTAGACTATCTTTTTCAAAGATACGTCGGTCTTGGCTACTTCCTTCCAAGCAAAGAACCAAGTCAACATCGCTTCATTGATTTCTGGTGCTCCTTCCGCTGGTAACGAGCAGCGTTCTGCCAAATCCTTGGCAGTAATGATGAACTCCTTCCCGTGAATAGAGGATTTGATCCCCTCATCGTGAATCTCAGCGTTCACGTAGAACTGTGCGACCTCTTCCACATAGGTCATCGGAAACTCCATCGTCAGAAATGGTTTTAGCCCAGACGTTTCGAGTTTTTCAGCGATCTTCTTTACGAGGGCGTCATCGGATCCTTGTTTGACCATAACCTCGAAATCCACAGTAGACCCGGTGTGGATTTGCTTTCCTAGCTTGACAAAATCATGAGTAGATGCCATTTTTCAGTATTTCACCGAACGAAACTTAGAAGGTGATTTGAAGATTGATAGGGTTTTGAGAGACAGTTTTTTCGCCTTTGCTTTTGAGAGAGAGAAATGAACAGTTTTTTGGTAATGTGTGAGAGAAACGGACGAAAGAGTTTAAGTATGGTTCATGAAAGGACGTGCGGGTGGTTTTTAAAATGTGATCGAAATCAACGGCTTAGATCTTTCACGCCGATTAGCATTTAATGTCTCGTATTTAATGCGGCAGCATTTATATCCAATCATAAGCTTGGTGTGCAACTTTTGCTGTACACATCATAATTATCTGACGTTATTCTTAAAAACATTCCCGCTTAGTAAAAACGACTGCGTTTTTGTCACTTTGCTCATAAATGACTCAGCTTGTCCCTTAGCTGATTTAACTCTTTTCTTCTCGTATGTAAATAGTCACTTTGTTAGCTAACTAGGTGCATGTTTGTCTTTCCGATATCTGGTGATTTACTTGGTGATTTAAGAGTTCACTCTTTTTCCTCTCTTCGTACTTTATTTCTTTTCTTTGAGTTTTCCGAGTGTCAACTCAGCTCAATTAATCCTAACTCATGCTTGAGTTCTTCAAATCTTGACTCACATAATAGTTTTGTGAATATGTCAGCCAACTGCTTGTCAGTTGAAATATATTCCAATATGATGTCCTTCTTTTCAACATCAATATGTTTTGTTCTTGAGTGTAACACATGATTTTGAGTGATTGCAATTGCGCTTGTGTTATCACACATGATTGGAATTTCCTTTTCTTCAACTTCATAGTCTCTCAGCTGTTGTCTCATCCATAGGACTTGAGCACAACAACTACCCGCAGCTATGTATTCTCCGCTTCACCAGTAGATGTGGCTATTAAATTTTGCTTTTTGCTAAACCAGAAATTAGCTTTGTTTCAAGCATTTGACATGTGCTTGAGGTGCTCTTCTGTCAACTCTACATCCAACATAGTCGTAGTCCGAATAGCCAATTAGCTTGAATACACCTTCCTTTGGATACCATAAGCCAACTTCTTGGCTTCCTTTCAAATATCTCAAGATCCTCTTGGCTGCAGTCATATGGCTTTCCTTTGGAGCAGATTGAAATCTTGCACATACACCTACGGCAAAGGTGATGTCTGGCTTGCTTGCTGTAAGATAGAGCAATGATCCAATGAGTGCTATGTATCTTGTTTGATCTACTGAGACTTGCCATCCGCATCCGTGTCCATTTTGATGATGTATTCATTGGTATTTTTATCAAGACTTCTCTTCCATACCAAATTTCTTCATTAAATCTCTGGTGTATTTTGTTTGACTTATGAAGGTTCCATCCTCCAGCTGTTTCACTTGGAGTCCAAGGAAGAATGTCAGCTCTCCCATCATGCTCATTTCGAATTTGCTTTGCATGAGGTTTGAAAATTTATCACACAGCTCTTTGTTTGTGGATCCAAAAATAATGTCATCCACATATATTTGAACAAGCAATATACTCTTCGCATCTTGAATTACAAGAGTGTTCTATCCACTTTGCCTTTTGTGAATCCGTTCTCAGTCAGGAATTGTGACAAAGTATCATACCATGCTCTAGGTGCCTGTTTCAATTCATATAGAGCTTTCTTAAGTTTGTATACCTTATCTCCAAGAGTCTTCTACTCAAATCCTGGAGGTTGTTCAACATACACTTCTTCTTCCAATAAACCATTAAGGAATGCACTTTTTACATCCATTTGATATACAATAAAATTCTTGTGAGCTGCATAGGCAAGAAACATCCTTATAGCTTCCAATCTTGCTACGAGGGCAAATGTTTCATCAAAATCTATCCCTTCTTCTTGGCAATATCCTTTGGCTACTAATCTTGCTTTGTTTCTTACCACAGAACCTTCCTCGTTCATCTTGTTTCTGAACACCCATTTAGTGCCAATAACATTTTGATGGGTGGGTCTTTGAACCAATTCCCATACTTTATTTCTTTCAAACTGATTCAGCTCTTCTTGCATAGCTTGAATACAATGTGTGTCATCCAATGCTTGTGACACATCTTTAGGCTCTATTTGTGAGATAAAGCATGTGAACATAGCTTCTTGTTGAGTTCTGGATCTTTTTTTGACACCTTCTCTTATATCTCCAATGAATAGTTCTGGTGGATGGTCTCTCAGCCATCTTACATCAGGTTGAAGTAAGTTAGCTGAATTCAGTCGTCTGGCAGCTGAGTTGTTTTGATCAATTCTCTCGTCATCACTTAGCTGCAGATTTTCCAGCTGTTTTTGAGATTCAGCTATCTCATCTTCATCTGGATTTATAATTCCAACTTGCTTGAAAGATAAGGACTCTTCGCATGGTTGGTTGATTCAACTTATCGGTTGATTCTTCAATGTCTTCTCCATTTACATTCGACTCATCAAATACCACATGAATGGATTCCTCTATAACCATAGTCCTCTTGTTGAGTACTCTGTAGGCTTTGCTTTCAGCTGAGTATCCCAAGAAGATACCTTCATCGACTTTAGCATCAAAAGCCTTCAAATTATCTTTGCCATTGTTATGGATGAAGCATTTACATCCAAATATTCTAAAATATGCAACATTTGGTTTTCTCCTGTCCAAATCTCATAGGAGTTTTTGTCACCGTCTTTATCATGCATCTATTTTTGAGTGTAGCATCTTTGTGTTTATTGCTTGACCCAAAATCTTTTAGGTAGCCCCTGTTCGCTAACATTGTCCTTGCTTCTTCTTTAAGAGTTCTATTTCTTCTTTCTCGCAACTCCATTCTCTTTGTGGAGTCCTTTTGCTGCAGATAATTCATGACCAATACCATTTTCAATACATCTTGAGTGATTATACCATTGACAAACTCGGTTCCTCACGATCTTATTTTGATAATGGTTTGACTTTTCTCATTTTGAATTCTTTTCATCACCGTGGTAGTTTTAGCAGAGTTTCTTTCTTCTTACACATGAATATTGTCCATGTATATCTTGAGTAGTCATCTACTACCACCAATGTGTATTTCTTTCCACTTATGCTAGCTAGTTCAATCGGACCAAATAGATCCATATGTAGTAGGTGCAATATTCTTGTTGAAGATGGACATGTCTTTTCTTTTAATGATGATTTGATTTGTTTTCCCATCGGCATGCATCACATACACTTTCCTTCTTGTATACTGAGTCCGGAAGTCCTTCCACAAGATTACTTCGGCAAGCTTGTTAATTGTTTTGAAATTCAGGTGACTCGACTTCTTGTGCCCTGACCAACTTGATTCGGCTGTGCTTTTTTGCTAGTTGACAAGTGCTTAGTGTTGCAGTTGACCAATCTACTACATACATGTTCTTTTGTCTGCATCCTTGCAACAAAACCTCATTGGATTTAGTGTCCTTGATTTGGCATATTCCCATGTTGAATCCAACATTATAGCCTTTGTCACGAGTTGGCTAATACTCGTGATTGAATTTGAGTCCTTCAACATATGCAACATCTATGATTTCTAATCCATTTTTCTTGATGGATCCAATGCCTCTTATTTCTCCTGGAGCTTCATTTCCTCCAAATATGACTTTTGCTCCTTTGACTTCCTTGAATTTTGACAGATTTTTCTTGTTTCTTGTCATATGTCTGGAACAGCCACTATCCATGTACCAGGTTCCTTGGCACTCAACTGTTCCTTGAATCTGCAATCAAGGAAATTAAGTTTTAGGTACCCATATTTGTCTGGGTCCTGAGGGGTTAGTATTGTAAGATGATCCAACCAACCTATAGCCAAATGATTTGATTCTAAGGGGTTGCCATCTATCAGTGCCATAATCATAATTAATTTTGGCAAATTGCTTGGGGATTCTAGGTTCATACAGCTGTCTCTTTTGTCTGTAATCCTGTATATGTGTTTTAGCAATTGCCTTCTTTGGGTAGTTGTGATATCTCTGAGTGTAGTGCCTAGGTTCATATGTGTGCTGATGAAAGCTCTTATACCTTTGGAATGGCCTTTGTTGAGTTTCAGGCCTTTGCCATTTGGGCTTATATTCCATAGGTCTTTGCTGATAGTTCACGTTATTCCAATCAGCTTGGTTTGGGTACATTATACTATTCCCTTCATATGTATTTCTTTTATAGAACTTCTTGGGTTTTTGGTAGCTTTGTTTCTTCTTTACAGAGTATTTTACGTTTGGAGTTTGGCTTTGAGGAACTCGATTGGATTTCTTCTCAATGTCCTCTCAAAGACACTCAATCAATTTCTTTCCTTTTCCCTTATATCCAAGGCCAGTTTGCTTGTGATTGTGCTTTGGAATAAATGTGTGTGCACTATTTGGAGTTTTGGATTTTTGAGATACTTCATTACTTGAAGATCCTTTTTCCAAAATCAATTTTGGAGCTTGACATAGCACAGAGGAATTAAATCCTAAGCCTGTCTTGTCTCCACATTCTCTTTGACTCATAATAAGATCATCCAATGATTTAGATGCCTTAGTGAATGAGGCAATCACATTTTTGAGGTCATTCTCCCTCTTTTCTATAACGATTATCTCTCGCTTATTAGCTTCGCATTTTCAGCCCTTATAATTTCATTCTCATCACTATTTGACTTAGGGTACTCGGCTCCTTAGTCACCGTGAGTTTTGCATTTAAGCAGGTTGTTTTCCTCATTTAGAAGTGTGTGTGAGGATTTAATGTGTTCAAAGTCTTTCATCATTTTGCGTAATGAATCATAAAGATCAGTGGGTGATGAGGTGTGTGTGTCACAATCACTATTCGGACTCGAGTGTGATGAATTTAAGTGTACCTCATCTTCTTGGTCGAGGTTGGTCTTGTTCCATGGCCATCAAACATATCAAGGCTTCTTCTTCGAGTCACTTGAGTAGTCGGCTTCACTACTCTCTGAATCAATCACTGTCTTTTGACTTGGTTGTCTCAAAGATCTCTGCACCACATTGCCTTTTTCTTTTCTTGTCTTCTTTTTTCTCAAGACTTTTCTTTCTTCTTCATTCCTGTATTTGTTAACTACGGGGTATGGGCAATCAATCGCATAGTGACCTGGTTGCCTGCAGTTCCAACATAGATTTTCAGCCTTTTGATCAGCTCTTTCCATTCTTGGATTGTCAACCCTTTGATATTCAACTTTTTGATGCTCTGCTCTCTTGGTTGGCCTATCTTCCCTTGTTTTGGAGGGAGCTGAGTGTCTTCTGGAGGATTCGCTCTTGCCTCTTTTGTAGTTCTTATTGAAGAACTTATTAAACCTTTTAACCATCAGGGCTATTTCCTTTGGGTCAATGACTTCTTTGACCTCAGCTCTCTTGCCATCCTTCACAATTAGAGCACTATTTTTTGGATACAATTGTCTCCTCCTGGTCTTTTCTTCTCTCACTCAAATTCGTAGGCTTTGAGATCCGAGAATATCTCATGGTTGGATGTCTTTGATAGGTCCATGGAAATGTCTTAGTGCCATGACCTTCATTTCCCATTCACCGGGAGACTTCTTAGAATCTTCATACACATTTCCTTCTGTGTATATTCTTTTCCAAGTGCAAATAGCTCGTTGGTAATTTCTGTGAACCGAACATCCAATTGATCCAATGTCTCTCCTGCGATCATTTTGAAATTCTCAAATTTAAATGTGCGACAAAGAATCGATAATTTATTTTCCTTGATTTGCTCGAACCTTCACAAATCAATGTTAGCTTGTCCCATTTCTTTAGCCGTTTTGCATGATTTGACTTTATTGAACATGGCTTTGTCCAAGGTTTTGTAAAGAATGTCCTTGGCCACATTGTCCAGGTTATATCTTTTTCTCATCATCATTTGTCCATTCAACTCTTGGTTTTTCAACCATAGCTGATGGGAGCAACATCCTCTTCACATTCAAATGCAACTCTCCTTACAGTTGTGTTCACTTTTAAAATTTGCGGTGGCCCATCCTCTATCACTATCCACATCTCATCATGTAATCTTTGATAGATGAGCCTACATACGAATTTTCCAATCATCAAATTCTTCAATTGTGAGCATAGGGATGCGTGTCAAATTTGTTTCCATGATAACAACTTTTCTTTGGTAAAAAGAGTTTTGAAAGATCAAGTACTAAAACAGACTTTGAAAAATTTGGAGATCTAGTTCAAGAACTGCGGAAGGCTCAATGAACCAACCGCTCTGATACCACTTGTTGGTCCCAAGGGGTGTGAGTGTAAGGTTTAGAAGGGGGGGTTGAATAAACCTTACCAACTTTTCGATTTAGTCTTTTTAAATATTCAGAGTTAATACTTCACAGCTGTGTCCTTGGTGGATAGCTAAGTTAGTTAATCAAGGTAGAGTTAGTCACTCAAAGGACTCGATGAGCCGTTGATAGAATAACTCAAATTTATTAAGACTAAAACTTAGCTCAACTGTGGTTTGTTTTCATTGGAAGACATAACACCCTTAAATTTGGTTTAGTTTGATTTAATACTTGGTTTTAGCACTTAGAGATTATCAAGTGGATAGCAAATTTATCAGCAGAGTTAAACAAATAAGATGCAGGAATTAAAGTCAATGAAATGTAAATGACACGATAAGTTTTTATAGAGGTTCGAAGATGGGGTAATTCTTCTACTCCTCTCTTTCTCCAACTCCTGGAGGAATCCACTAAGTATTGATCGGTATACGAGTGGTAACAGTCCGGATATAGGTCTTGATCACACAGGTGACTTGATCCTTTGGGACTCGGTCCGGAGATGCCTTGGTCACGCAGGCGGGCTTCTCATACGACTCAACTTCTTCACAGGCGGCTGCCTTGCTACTACACCCACTTGCTCAAGTTTCTTGGATTTGATCATGAAGCCCTCCAAAAACTTGAGACTGGTTCGACCTTGAACCTTCCTACAATTCTCCGTGGAATGTAGACCCCTTGATTCTTCAGAAATTTCCTCTTCAACTGATTGAAGTTATCTTTCCTTCACAGTTGAGTGTTGGATTGATTTTCTTCGTAATGTAGGTTTGAGGATTGATCTCGAATGATTTGAGAATATCTTAGGTTACTGATTCAAATATTTGCTTGAATGTTCGTGGTTCGTAACTTTGCTCTCGAGTTATTCCTCGCCTTTTCATAGTGATCTTTCAAAAATCTGCCCGTTGAAGAGATAGGCTTATTTTTGAAAGTCACTTGTGGTCGTTGGCTTGTCTTGTTGCAGTCCTTGGAATTTCCATTTCCTCGTATGAATGATTCTTTAGCTTTTCAGAGTTCTGACATGGTGCAGTGCTTCCCATTGGTTTATTCCTCTTGCACGCTTTCGAACCGAGCACTTCAAGAAAGGCATGGAGGTATTACTTGTTTAAGTAATTCTCTTGATTTACGTACAACGGATCTCTTTCATTGTCTTGACTTGACTGCATTTTCTTCACATTCCCAGGTGACTTCGAGTCAGCTTCCAATCATTTGATGACTTCTCTGTCATTTCGATCTTGAGACTTGGTTGTCTTGAGTTGGCTTGACTGATACTTCACTCACCGCATCTCGGATGCACCTTGATCGAGTTCCCGTCTTCTCTTCTTTGCCATACTCGGTTGTCTTGCGGCGAGTCTTCCTTCTAGTCTCCATTGTCTTCTTGCATGTTTAGGCATAGTGACTTAACTCAGCTTGACCAAATTTTCTATCTATTACAATGCAATTTACAACAAAAATGGGGTGCCAACTTCCTATTCTAAGTTTTACATGGCATTCATCAAAATCTACAAAATGATTTCCCAACATGAACCATGAACTTAAACTTACCATTGTGGTTGATAGAAGAGGGTGTAGTTCAAGTTCCAGTTTTATTGATATCAAAAAAACTTAAACTTGCAACTACCATTGTTGATGTCCTTAATAAACTGGTTTGACCTTTGAGCCCCCGGTCACCCGGGTTTCCCGGTTTCCAACGTGTTCATTTGGTTCCATGCGGTCTAACCGCTAATCCAGTTTTATAGGTGTGTCTGGATCGGACCAAACACGGGTTCCTGGTCGAACCGGCCGGTCAGGTCAGTAAAATGTAATACTTTCAGCTATTACCATTGTGTGTTGTTCAGTAATGGCCATTGGATCGACTGGTTCGTCTAGCACAAGTTCATTGTTGTACATGTAAACCAATAAGCATCATAAAAATGTTAGAAAATAGTAACTTTATCCGGATAAGTTTTTTATATTATCTTCAATGATTTCTATATTATATTCATCACTAGAAAGAACAACCAATGCATACAAATTTGCACTTTCCTTCATTAATGCATTGTTTTCATGGAATTGATTCTCCATTGAAGATGAACAATGGAAAGTGGTATTTTGTGGATTATAAGTAATTATTCTTCAAATATTGTATCAATATAGGAGTTGCAACAATTCTTAAACTTTTTTCTTCACATAGTCAAATCATCAAACACATTGTGGATATAATTCTAATAATTGTACCAGAAAATTTGCAAGTTGTATCAATGGAGAATTTAATTTTCAAGGTATATCAATGGAGAAAATAAGTGACAGAGATAGACAATTTCGAAATTAACGTGTGATCTGCATCTGTGCAATGGATGAGTGTTAAGTTGGTTTATACCAACGAATCGGGTATTCTAGACTAGGATATTGCATTTTTTTCGGGTGTTTTAGAGTAGTTTGAGTCCATTTTGTTTCATTAGGTGTCGTTAGGTAGTCAATACATGTAATGGTAGCTGAGGGCGATGCCAAACAATAAAATACGTGTTTGGAGGGAAGAAATCGTATTTAAATAGGAAAAAATGTGAGAAGAGCATAAGCAGCAGAGCACTGCAGCGCCATCACGTTTTGCCCTAGAATTGATAGTTCTCCTCCATCTCTTCTTCTGCGCATCTTCTCTCATATATTTTTTCCATTTTTTTAAATTGATAGGGTCGGATCCGCGAGTTTGATGGATCCGACCTAATCTGTGAGACGGTCCTATAAGAGACCCACTCAAAAGTCAAAAGAATATAAAATTTTGACCATACAATCATATATTCTAATGTGTTGACAAGGAAATTAACTTAAAAATATTATTTGGGTACTCCGACACAACCGTTGAAATGGATGATCCAATTAAAATTCGTGGAGTCTACAAAATCCAGACATTCAAAGGATCAAAGAAACAATAAGGAAAATTTGGCAAAATATAACTTTCTTCCTTTGTGTGAATAAATCAATGCACATAAGTTTGAGTTTTAATGCCCAAATCGAGATTTTTTAAATCCATCGTTTCCGCTTTAGTTGGAATTGGTCGAAAAGCTGGAAAATTATTTTCTGAAAATGTTGAGGAGATACCATAATTTCCAATAATTAATGAGGCAAATAATTATACTATAGCTAGGGTTGTGTTGGACTGTTGGGTACGTGGTTTCATATCAGTATTTTTGTAATATTATATATTGAATAACTGTATTCATGAATATGAAAAATACGACATATTTATAGTAACATAATAATTACATAATGTAATTGATCGTCATATATATATAGTAAGTCCTATTTAACATTTTTTGGAAGAATGAATCCATTTTAGGAAATAATTGAAACAGTCGTAATATTGTTCCGTCGAAAAAAAAATGAAATTGTGTTCTGGCGGATGGGATCTTCTATTCCAAAATCGTGTTTTATTTCCTATTCCAACCGTGTAGATGATTGACACGTGTATTACACTTACCATGTTAATTTTCAAGCATAAATCAAGCAGAAATTGTAGGGTTCTAAAATGGTAAGTGTAATACACGTGTCAATCATCTACACGGTTGGAATAAGAGATGAAACACGGTTTTGGAATAGAAGATCCCATCCGGTGTTCTGGACCGTCTGGTCCATCATTGTTCCAACTATTGTACACAAGATATATTGGAATTAAACAAAATCAGTTTCTTTTCAGGGAAAATGACATGAATACTCCATTTTCTATACCCAATCCCTGCACAATGTCCATTTTTCTTGTTTTTTAACAAAAATACCCATTTTCCGCTAATTTTTTGCGTTGGTTTCTTTTTTGTTTCTTTGTTGTTTCAAACATGTTTGTTGTTTTTTTGTTTCATACCTGTTTCATTTATGTTTCTTATATGTTTCACTTAGCCAACTTTTCATTGCATTCCAAAGATCCATGGTAAAAATCTCAGTTGTGGTATGCCACAATGGACAATGGGAAGAAATAAAGAGTATACCAACATTGAAATAACAAGAATACTGATTCCAATGGACTGCACATTCAGCACCCTAAACGAAATCTTGGAACAACAAATTCAATTCATAAAATTTGAGCTTACTTGTCCATCATAGGCTACGAGAAATGGACACGACTCCACTATCACACCAAAAAATACTTTGTATTGACTTCCAACATCGTAGAATTATTGAATGCATCAACTGTAGCGGGAAAAGACCTACTAGTAACAACTTTGCTAGAGTACGTGAGATCTTTAGTTCAAGATTAGCCATGCAGACATCGAAATGAAGCAAGATCGACATTTACAAGGATGACAAAAAAAAACTGAAGAGTATATGGGAAAAAACTACACTATTTCTCTAAATTTAAAAGCAATTTACTACAAACTTTTATCACATGATCCCCTGTTGACAATTGTTTCTTACATGTTTCATTTAAGTTTCTTACATGTTTCAACTGATTACACCATCATTAAGATTTACGTAACAACAATTCTCTAAAATCATTAAGAAGTAGAGGTAGAAACTGAATGTCGTTGTCATCGTCATCACCATTTTGCAGCTTCAACTTAGCATGATTGTGAAGCAAATTACTGAGTCTTACTTGTTCATTCTCTATCTCGAACGCTTCAACGTCCATAGCCTTTCCACCAATAAAGTGCTCGGCATAACAAGCAACAAAAAATCCCACATTCACTACAAAAGAAATAAAAAAAGATACATAGTCAGATAATAACACAACAAATCAAAAACAATAAAAAAGAACAAATATATGGAAAATATATAAAAGAACAAAAGAAACATAAAAGAAACAACTTCGAAACAACATCGAAACAAACGAAAAACTTCAAAACACAAAATAATAAAAGAACACAGAAAATTGGGTTAATCACCGCATTACCATGGCAGAAACCATGGCGCCCAATCTTATCCTCTTCCAAAACCAGTTCCATCTAAGCTTCATCATTATCACTGTCTCTCACCAATATCTCTCCCAACAATTCATCTCTCTCACACGAAACTGAAACCACAAATAAACTCCAACCAAAATCACCTCCAAATTCATGCCCACTAACTCCACCAGATTTCTTAGAAAGAGCTGCTCTGGTTTACAGAGATTACCTTTTGATTCTGTACAACGAAACAACCCGTCATGGTCCGAAACCCACACCCGGTGTCTGAAACTCGCTTCGTCAATTGTCTCCCTCGGCATCAAAAAGAACGACGCCGTTTCAGTGTTGGCCCCAAATGTTCTCGCCATGTGCGAGCTCCATTTTGTTGTTCCCATGGCAGGGGCGATTCTGAACACAGTCAATTTGAGAACCTTAATTCTATTTATTCCCGCCATGTGCGAGCTCCAAAAATCAGTAAGAAACTACTTTAACCTAGCTATGGAAACGTAAGAAACTGGAGGAGGGTAAAAAATTGAAAAGAAAAGTAATGGGGTATTGGGTATTTTGTGAAGTCCAGGATCGGGTTGGGTAGATTTGTGATAAGTGGGTATTTTTGTCTTTTTTTTTTTAAAATCAGAATATTATGTGTAATTTCCTCTTCTTTTCAACTGTCTCTCTATAAACTCGTAGCGTGCATCTTGCAAAAAAAGGTCACGATACCCTTTTTCAATACTTTTAAAAAAAAGAAAATCAATTTAAGCCCACAAGAATTTCGTCGGTAATGACAGCTTATGATTTTATCCAAAAGGCCCAAAAATGAGCTCTGCCCACTTCAGAAAGACCCCATTCTGATAAGTGGACAAACACAAACCAAGCCCAAATTTATTATCTTTCAACAACCGTATGTTGGACTGAGTTATCTTGGGCTGCAAATATGTAGTAGAAGAATTATCATTTGCTTATCTTTGTAACTTGTAAGTTAGCCTGGAGTTTTGTATCATCCCAAATATGTTTAATATGATACATAAGTTGTAAGCTCTAAAATGGGTCATATATGACACTGGGTAAAGGAATATTATTCCATCATATAAGATCATGGGGATATGGTTAACGAGATGAAGGTTTTCAAGGTTAATTAAGCCATTCTCTCTCAAGGTTAATTAAGTAAATCCTATCCCACTCTCTTTTAAAGGGGGGAAGGGGGGCTTAATTAAGTCAAGCAGGGAACATTACAAAATTAGGTAAAACTAGATAAGACCCCCATACAATGCACATGTTGTATATCCGTAAGGCATCCGTTTTGTACTGGACATGCGCATTTTCCTAATATATATAGTTCTATGAATTCTCTTTTTGTATTTTAATAATTTTAAAATAGGACCAAACAATACACATGAAATATTATTTAATGTCTTCTATTGATGAAGTTAAAACAAAAAAATATTATATATCAGAATCATGGAAAAAACATTCAAGATTATGTATTTTTGTTTGATCTTCGAAAACCGATTTTTTATAAAATTACACAATGACACAACTTCGACATCATTGTGTTTTAGTCATGTTTAGACCCTTAATAAGTTTGAAAATTGGTGCCATAGTTTTTTTCAAGGTTCTAATAATAAATTTAGATGCATTAATTTTTTTCAAAAGTTGTTCGTATGTGTAATCTTGGGGGCAGAGATTTTTGCAAAAGCTGATTGTGTAACAATAAATGAAAATTAACACACATATATAAGAATTAAGTGGAGTAATTAAGGAAATAGTACACAACTAAACATAGTTTTGGTAATATTATTGATTTTATTAGATTTATTTTTTGGCAGGATATTTTATTTTTTTTGCACATTTTATCGTGTATTTTATTTATTGATGTTGTTAAGTCAATTTTTGATTTTTAAAATTTTTTATGTGGTATTTATATTGTATTATTTGGATTTTCTAATTATTATGTTCTATTAGAGCTTTCATTTTTTGGTATTTCCCAAACTATGCGATATGCATAGTTTATTATTTGGACTAGTGATTGCAAAGTCTAGATGTAGGTCTGTCTAAGGTTTAGAAGGGGGGGAGGGATTGAATAAACCTTACCAACTTTTCCATTTAGTCATTTTAAAATATTTTCAGAGTTTTACACAAATCAACTAAGTCTTTGAGGGACAACTAGATTGGTTTACACAACAAAATTACCCACTCAACAGACTCGACTGAGTTGTTGATAGTATAACTTAGCTGCTTTAAGCTAACACTTAGATTTACAGTTGATTTAGTTTTGTCAGCGGAAGACTTTTCACCCTTATGATTTTTAAACACTTTTTACAACACTTGTTTTAACAATAGTTATTATCAGCAGAGTTTAGCAGTTTTAACTTAGCAGCAGATATAGAATAAATCCTCTAATCCACTCTTCTCCAACTCCTAGAAGAATCCACTAAGTAACAAGATCTAGTCAGCTTCGATCACACTGTCAGCTGCTCCTTGGACTCCAAGTTCTTCACAAAACAGTTGTCTTACTACTTCAGCTCCTTCAAACTCTTGGAATTGTTCACACAACCCTTCAATGAGTCTAAAGCCTTTGGTTCGAACTTGAACCTTACTACTTCTCCTTCAATCTTGGAGAGTAGACCCCGTTGTTCTTTAAACAGTTTTTCTCTTCAACTGATGAAGTAATCTTTCCTTCATTGAATGTGTTGAATTGAATTCCTTCGAAATTAGACTTGAGGATTTCTTTGAAAGGTTGAGAGAATTTGCAGGTTATTGCTTGCTTGAATGCTTGATAGTCTTATCGAATTCGTAACCTTCTCTCACTTGCTTCTTCAGCCATTTTATAGTGCACATTTGAATTATGTCCGTTGAAGAGATAGACACAAATTTCAAATCATACTCGTATGTTGTTGGCTTGTCTTGTCTTGCAGCATTGATAAGGATCGTACCATGAATTAAATGCTCTGCAGCCTTTCCTTAATCTCTGCAAGTTTCCAGGTACATCCCATTAGTCCTTGATTTTTGCACTCTTTCATCAAAACAACTTTATTGCTGGCAGCCTGACACATGCCTATTTCTAGCAAAACCTCGACTTGTCTTGGCAACGGATTTCTTTCAGCTTTCTTTAAGTCTTGTCTGTTGCATACCCCTTTGGCATTCGATTCCAATAATTTTGGAATGACTTAGTTGTTAGTCAGCTGACTGAGACAACTTTTCTACCACTTGACTGAGTCTTCACTTCACTTCACACAGCTGACACACAACTGGGTCTCCTCTTTGATCTTCAATCGAGTCTTGTAATCTTCAACTTAGCTGACTCCAACTCCGCTTATTCAACCCTATCTATTTCAAGTTGAATTACATAGAAAAATGGGGTGCCAACTTCTTAATCTAAGTTTTACATGGTCTCATCAAAATTTAAACATAAATTCTCCCAATAATTTCCCCTTTTTGATGATGCCAAAACTTATATAGTGCAGTAACAAAGAATGTATATGTAGAATATGTCAATTTTATTTGAACATATCGTTCTTGTACTTTACAAACGCACTTCAAAAAGCTTTTACATAGTATAACCTATACAAAGTATCAGAGCTATACATGTCTATTCAAATGTATCAGAGCTATGGAATCTTGTACAAATGTATCAGAGTATCAGAGCTTTATGATATTACGGAATACTTACAAGTTTTGTATTCACAACTAAGTAAAATACAATGAAGGTGTTCAATCGTCTTCAACGCCTCGGCTGCTTCCTTCTTCTGTCTTCATCCTCAGCTCTCCCCCTGTCTTCCTCAGCTCTTCTCCTCTTTCGGTCTTCTTTCTCCCTCTTCTTCTTTTCATAGGCTCGTTTGGCGGTAGGGTCCTCCCTTCTCTGTCTCTCTTCCCATTCACGATCGAGCCTTTCATTTTCAGCTTTTTGCCTCCTGCTTGACTCTTCATTCCTCCTCTCAACTTCTATATTCGCAAGAGTATCATAGCCAGCTGAGTACTTGATTCCCTTTTTTTGTGGATCAACATATCTAACATCTTTTGGTCTTGGTTGTGATGGAGTATGTCTACCTCTTCCACAATTGCCAAACCTTTCCCTTCCTCGTTGCGACTCAGCTCCTCCTCTAGGAGTGTACTGTACGGGTGATTTGCCATTTGGCTGACTGCTTAAACTCTGCTGCATATCAGCTGATTTGCATAGATCGAGTCCTTTCTCCTAATACAAATCCCACGCCTAGGGTAGAGTCATGTTCTTGAAAAATCCTTTACAGCTAAAGTTTGAAACTCCTCTAGGGATCTCGGCTCAGATCCAGCATCAAGCAATGTGATCTCACGAGGGGGTCTTACAGCTGGGGAGTCTTTTAACAGTCCAGTTGGGGGGCCTTCATACATTGCTTTCAAATCTTCGATTCTTCCAGAATGCTTCTCAGTTACCTTCTCAAATTCAACTTCAATGGCTTGTCTAGATTTCTTGTATGCCAAATCAGCTCTCTCTTCTAAGAACAATTCTTTAGGTAGTTGGCTGAGAATGGAGGTTGTCACTTCACCTTGTTGAGGGGTCTTAGCAAGCATAATTTTCAAGGGCAACTTCTTCAAATCACTGCATTTACCCTTGGTGCTTGCTTCTCCCTTACTTCCATCCTTACAACTCCTCTGCTGCTTACTTTCATCTTTTCCCTTTTTGGCATCATCACCTAGGGGTAGAGCCAATTGAGGGAACTCTCCAACAAGGAGTAGATCAATCTTGTTGTTGTTCATGTCCTGCTTATCATGACTCTTGGAGTATGCTGCTCGAAATTCTGATCGCAGAGCTTTCATCTCGGCTGCCATCAGCTTCATCTCAGTTTGGAGCACCATTATTTCCTTATACATGTTGGCCTCCATTTTCTGAAGTTCTGACTTATGTTAAGCTTTGAGCAACTCCATATCGCTCTTGTGAGATTGACCCATCCTGAATATGTGGTCCCTTTGACGCTGCTGAAACTTGGCGTTCTCTGAGCTCCAGATCACCATTTTAGTGAATAAAGATTTGAAGTATGTGACTTGCTCACGCCAAAGTGCCTTTTTCTGCCCAATCCATTCCCTTATCCTCAAAATAGTTACTCGGATGTCTTATGTGATGTTTACATCTCGATTGTCAAGTCGTTGGTTGAGTGCAGCGAACCCATGTTCCATATTTTCAATTTCTGTATAAATGGACTTGAAGGCTTTGCGAAAGTCGGCTGCATCAGTGGACTGCTCTTCTGGCCAAACAACATCAAAATTAAACCCAATCGGCACCATTGTTGTATCAACAGGAGTTCCAAGTTCTTCAGATGGGACTTGGATGGTATACTTCGCACTTTCAGCAGCTGACTCTGCTTCCAAGGGCACATGCGCCTCGAAAGAAAAGTAGTTAGCAAAAAGATCCTCTGGAAAAATAGGAATTTCCACATCCTCGACTTTGTGGAGCTATTCTCTTTTCCTTCAAATTTTTTTCACTCTATGTGCCTCAAATTGTCTGCCGTCATCATCGACATCTTGTGCAATCAGTGTTAACTCATTCTTGATCGATCCTCAATTGTCTTAACAACTTCCACGGCATCGATCGTAGTATCTTTCCTTTGAATAGACTTGTCCTCGATCGACTCATCGAGCGTCATTGGAAGGTGATGGCACCATGGGAGTTCGCCCTCAACCATTGTAAAATCTTACAAAAGCAACCTTTTCACCGGCTTGCCTACTTTTTGCCGGTGTGCCTCCTCGCTGATTTTTTCCTTGGATGATTTTTCATCATCGGTTCCCAAGAACTCAACCGATGGGCCTTCAACATTCTCTTTTGCGTCACAATCGGTAGGGTCTTCAATGAAATCCCTTCAAAGCAGACGAGTTGCTTTGGGGTCTTCGATGGCATCCATCGAGTCTCAACTCCTACGATTGCACTTTCATGGCCAAGAGTCTCAACTCCCGTGGCCTCAACACCATCTTTTTGCCTTGGGCGCATCGGACTGACTTCATTGGTTGCATGGGAGTGATGTTTCACGAGATACCAAAACCGCCTCGAGAGTCGTTAACCTCAGTCTGTTGTATCTCAGATGTTTCACCTTCACCTCCAAACATCTCTTTAGTTTGGTCTCCCTCAGCCTCCTCCAACCCGGCTATGGTGGTTTGAGTTTTCCCCTCAGCTGGCGCACCAGCTGACTCTCGAGCAGTGGGGTCATTCAAAACCTGAGACACGGTTGTGTTTCCTTTTGAGTATTGAATCGTTAGGGCAGGTGTCTCAACACCTTTTTTAGGGAGTGCCTTGGCTAAGGTGCCCTCTACATCACCTTCCTTAGCTTCATCGCCAACCTTCCTGGTTGTTTCATCCTCAGAGTGCACTGGAGATGTGGTGGCATCAATAGTTCGCACCATCTCCATTATATCTGGGCTAGGAGTAATCATAATAGAGGAAGATTCTCCTGGGCCCTTTTGCAATCTTTTCTCATGCATCCATTTGGAATCCTTGAGTGCTTGCTGCAGCTCAGCTTTTTTTCTGGATCAGCAGATTCCATTTCGTCGTCGCTGCTGCTCGCAGGCACAAAGGCACTTTCAGGTACGCCTTCAAAGGGGCAGGGATTATGTTCTTTCGTTTCCTCAATTGCCTTTGCCTTTGCTCTTCTCTTCTCCTCATCTTTAATTTCAAAGATGATGGACATGCAGTAATCTGAGTCTAGTGCGGAACGAACTAGAATGTTTCCAAGGAAACTTAGAAGTTCCTCTTCTTCTTCGATGAATTCTGGGTATGGAAATTGATCTCTTGCATAACTCAGCTTCCAGTTCCTCCAAATCTTCAACCTCTCATGTACTTCAGGGTACACATGAGATAGTATTACCACTTCGTCATCATCATATTCGACATTGGGCACAAGAGGAGTCCTTTCTTCCTCAACAACTCGGGCATCAGTTTGAGGAGAATCAACAACCAACTCCTCGGCCTGGTCAGTTGTTTGATTTTCTTTTTCTTCATCTATCTCTCGTACAGTTGTCTCATCTGTAGTCTACTGACCTTCATCAGCAGTCTTCTAAACTACATCAGTGGTTTCCTCACCACCTTCAACTTGCTCAGACTGCTGCTCTTCCACTTCAACAGTCTCCTTCTCAATTTGAGTTCCATACTCAACTGGCATATCCAAGGCATATCTTCTAACTAATCTTCTTCTCTTGGTTCGGACAAGAGGAATTTCTTCCTCTTATTCTTCTTCTTCTTCTTCAATGGCATTTGGCTCCACCATCTTTATCTTTTTAGCTGCAGCTGGCTTTTGGGGAACAACTGAGCGTTTCTTCCTTGCGACTGGAGAAGGTGCAGGGGTATCCTTCTCAGTCTCGGTGCTGGGGCAGGTGCTTGGTCTTCAACGGCTACAGAGGCGGGGGAAGGCTTTGCTGCAACAACTCTCTTCTTCTTCTGAATAGGCTTTGGAGAAGGAGCTTTGGCGGTTGTAGAAGTTTCCTCGGGGATAGGATCAGTAACTCACCTTCGCTGGTGTCAGCTCTTCTTGCATGTGCTTGCCTCTGAGCACCTGAGAGGTTTGCCTTGAACATCATCTTATTCACGTGGAAGGGTTTCCCATGTCTGAGGGAAATGCCTTTCACCTCCATCAAATGGCCAATCACAAGACCATAACCCAACAAACTTACAAATAGACCAGCATCAATAATGGGCTTGTTTATGACATTTTGGCAAATTTGGCTGAAGATGAACTTAGCCCAGATCACCTTTTTTTCTTCCATAAATAATAGCCATGACCGCCAGCTTTGTCCGAGATAGCTAATTGAAGCTACCAAACTTCATGTCACACACTTGGACACAACATCCATTAGCTTGTGATAGTTGTCCTTGATCAACGACTTCTTAGTTGTGTAAACAGCCTTTGTAGTAGACTCTGGATTGGCGATCTCCTTCCATGCCGCAGCTAAGTTGATATCCTTTTCAGTCACTTCCTTCAAATCAGACGAAGGAAGGTGGCAATACTTAACCAAATCCACAACAGTAATCTTGATTCAGCGCTGTGGATGAAAGATCTTATTTCTCCATCATCAACCTTAGCGTTCAGGTAGAACATAGCGACCTCTTCAAGGTACGCATGAGAGAACTCCATGTTGAGAAATCCTTTGAGGCCAGATTTCTCTAATTTATCAGCAATCTTCTAAGTGAAGGCCTTATCAACCCCTTGCTTCACTATCCTGTCAAAATCCACGGTCGAACTGGAGTGGATCTTCTCAGCCATCTTCACGAAGTCGAAACTTGATGCCATTTCAGAAAAAGAACTTGAAAACTCGAGCCTTAAACACTGTACGGACTAGGGTTTTTGCTTGGTTGCAGAGAAAAGCTTCGCCTTGCTTGAGAGAGATAAGTGTATTGTGAGGAGAGAGAAATTTGATTTTTGGGTATATATGGGATGTGAGGGGACGATTTTTAGAATTTGAAAACGGTTGAGATTAAAAGCTTAATACCGCATTAATTTCCCCACATTAAATGCAACAACATTTATATCCAATCATAGGCTAAATGTGTACATGTTATCTTCCAAAAGGGACTTAACTTTGCTTCTCTCTTCACATGATGATCACTCAGCTGTCAGCTAACTCAATACAACTGCCTAGCCATCTTGACTGTTTCACTTGGCTGGAAAATGAAACTTGTTGATTTTCATTTCTCTCTTCTTTGACTATGTTGATTGAGTCTTCTGAGTCTCCTAACTCAACTCAATCAATCCTATCTCATTTTTAAGCTCTTCAAACCTTGATTCACATAATGGCTTAGTGAATATATCAGCTAACTGCTTATCAATTGAGATGTATTCCAAAGTGATATCTTTCTTTTCAACATGATCTCGAATGAAATGATACCTGACATCAATGTGCTTGGTTCTTGAATGCAATACCAGATTTTGAGTAATTTTAATAGCACTTGTGTTATCACACATAATTGGAATCTCCTTTTCTTCAATATCACAGTCTCTCAGCTGTTGCCTCATCCATAGAACTTGGACACAACAGCTGCCTGTGGCTATGTACTTTGCTTCAGCTGTGGATGTAACTATTGAATTTTGTTTCTTGGTTAACCAAGAAACTAACCTATTTCCAAGCATTTGACAGGTACCGGATGCACTTTTCCTGTCTACTCTACATCAAACATAGTCTGAGTCTGAGTAGCCAACTAACTTGAATCCTTATTCCTTTGGATACCATAAGCCAACTTCTTGGCATCCTTTCAAATACCTCAGGATTCTCTTGGCTGTAGTCATGTGACTCTATTTTGGTGCAGACTGAAATCTGGCACATACACCTACAACAAAGGTGATGTCTGGACTACTTGCTGTCAAATAGAGCAATGATCCAATAAGGGCTCTATACCTGATTTGATCTACATCTTTGCCATCTACATCCATATCCATCTTGATTAAAGTATTCATGGGAATCTTCACTGATGACTTCTCTTCCATACCAAATTTCTTCACTAAATCTCTGGTATACTTGGTTTGACTTATGAAGGTTCCATCCTTCAATTGCTGACTTGAAGACCTAGGAAGAAAGTCAGCTCTCCTATCATACTCATTTCAAACTTCCCTTACATGAGATTTGAAAACTTGCACAACTCTTTATTTGTGGAACCAAATATGATGTCATCCACATAAATTTGAACAAGCAATATACTCTTTCCATCTTGAATTCTGAAGAGTGTTCTATCAACCTTGCCTTTGATGAATCCATTGTCAATGCGAAACTGAGACAATGTGTCATACCAAGCTCATGGTGCTTGTTTCAATCCATACAAAGCTTTCTTAAGCTTGTAGACTTTATCTCCAATAGTTTTCTGCTCAAAACATGGAGGTTGCTCCACATAGACTTCTTCTTCCAAAAGTCCATTAAAAAATGCACTATTCACATACATTTGATATACAGTAAAGTTCTTGTGTGCAGCATAAGCAAGAAACATCCTAATTGCTTCCAGTCTAACAACAGGAGAAAATGTTTCATCAAAATCTATACATTCTTCTTGACAATACCCTTTGGCTATCAATCTTTCTTTGTTTGGTTACAACAGATCCTTCCTCATTCATCTTGTTCCTGAATACCCACTTAGTACCAATAATATTTTGGTGGGTAGGCCTTTGAACCAATTCCCAAACTTTATTTTTTTTAAGCAGATCAACTCTTCCTGCATAGCCTGAATCCAATGTGTGTCATCCAATGCTTGAGATATTTCTTTATGCTCTATCTGGGAAATGAAACAAGTGAACATAGCTTCTTGTTGGGCTCTGGATCCGGTTCTTACTCCATCTCTAATATTTCCAATGATTAACTCATGGGATGATCTCTTAGCCATCTCACATCCGGTTGAGTAAGTCTGCTTGGGTTCGATCTCCTTAAACTAAGTTGTCTTGAACATCTTCTTCATTATCATTCAGCTGCAGACCTTCCAGCTGTCTCTGAGATTCAGCTATCTCATCTTCATCAGGGTTGAGTGGTTTTACATCTGCTTCAACATAGGGACTCTTCTGAACAGTTGGTTGATTCTTCTTCTCAGCTAACTCATCTATGTCATCTCCATTAATATTTGGTTCATCAAAAACCACATGGATAGACTCTTCTGTGACCTTTGTCATTTTGTTCAACACTCTATAAGCTTTACTTTCAGCTGAGTATCCCAAAAAGATACCTTCATCAGCTTTACCATCAAAAGCTTTTAGGTTGTGCTTGCCATTGTTGTGTATGAAGTACTTACATCAAATGATTCGAAAATATCCAACATTTGGTGTCCTTCCTGTCCAAATTTCATAGGGAGTTTTAGACAATTGCCTGTTAATCATACACCTATTCTCCGAGTGTAGCAAATGTGTTGATGGCGTCGCAAAATCTCTTAGTGCCTCGCTCACCTAACATTGTCCTTGCAACTTTCTTGAGAGTTTTGTTTCTTCTTTCACCTACTCCATTCTCAAGGAGTTCTTGCGGTGACAACTCATGAGCAATACCATTTTCAACACAATACTGAGTTATAATCCCATTGACAAACTCAGTTCCCCTGTCAGACCTTATCTTTATAATGGTTTGACTCTTCTCAATTTGAACTATTCTCATCAACTGAGGTAATTTCTGCAAGGTTTCTTTCTTTTTACATATAAAGATTGTCCATGTGTATCTTGAATAATCATCCAACACACTAAGGTTTTTTTCTTTCCACTGATACTAGCCGGTTCAACAGGACTGTTAGAGATTTTTCTAACCGCAAGTCTACGGTGTCAAGCTTTAATATAGTGAAAGTAAGGTTGTCGAATCCACAGGGAATAATTATCGAATTATCGCTAAGTACTATAATATAGTAGTCTAACTTTATTTAGAAATTCAATATTTGATGGAGTTTATTATACTAAAATACCAAAAATAAATCAAGAATATGAAAATATCAATGAGTTTATTCAAATGATTAAATGAATTCTAGAGGTGTGATGAATCTAGTTATCCCTTATGTTATCAATATGATTTATCAATCATCAATTACCAATTTATAAGTCAAGATTTCTACAATAATCATTTTCTCTCTCGAGTGCCAAATGATTTTAGATCTCAATTGGGAAATCAATATCTCTATAAAAATCACCAAGTGAAATCTCAATAAAAACTATGAATCTTGATAAAAGACTTCAAAGTGTAGGTCCCAAGGGGTGTGAGTGTAAGGTTTAGAGGGGGGGTTTGAATAAACCTTACCAATTTTTCAAATTTAGTCCTTTTAAATATTCAGAGTTAATACTACACAGCTAAGTCCTTGATGGACAGCTAAGTTAGTTAATCAATGAGTTAGTCGCTCAACACTCACTAAGCCGCTGATAGAATAACTCACTTGTTTTGACTAAAGACTTAACTTGACCGTGATATGTTTTCAGTGGAAGACTTAACACCCTCGATTTTGGTTTAAGTTTGTTTCAATACTTGGTTTTAGCACTTTGTTGATTATCAATTGATAGCAAATTTATCAAAGAAATATAAATGTAATACGCAGAAATTAAAGTGTTGAAATGTAAATGACACAATAAGTTTTTATAGAGGTTCAAAGATGGGGTAATTCTTCTACTCCTCTCTTCTCCAACTCCCGGAGGAATCCACTAAGTATTGATCAATATACAAGTGGTTAATGTCCGTATACAAGTCTTGATCACACAAAATGACTTGATCCTTTGGGACTCACCGAGATTCCTTGTCACACACCGGCTTCTCATACAACTCAACTTCTTCACAGGCGTACTTTTGGCTTTGCTACTACAAATTTCACTTGCTCAAGTTCCTCGATTTGATCAACCCTCCAAATAACTTAAGCCTGGTTCGACCTTGAACCATCCTACAATCCTTCGTGGAATGTGACCATTCTTCAAATGTTTCCTCTTCAACTTATTGAAGTCGTCTTTCCTTCACACAGTGTAGGATTGATTTCCTTCGTAATGTGTTAGGATTGAGCAATAACTTGAGAATATTTCTTACAAATGTTTTTTTCTTGCTTGTATTCAATTCTCAAAATGGTCAAGGTAACCTTTTCTCAAATAAACTCCTCCGCTTTTATAGTGGTCTTTCAAAAATCTGCCCGTTGAAGAGATAGACTTCTTTTTGAAAGTCACTTGTGGTCGTTGGCTTGTCTTGTTGCGCGCTTGGAATTACATTTCTCGTATAATGATCCTTCACTTTTCGTAGATCTCACGGTGCAGTGCTTCCCGTTGGTTTATTCCTTTTGCACGCTTCCTCGGGATCAGTGCACTTTAAGAAAGGTAGTATGGAAGTATTACTTGTTTAAGTAATTATCTTGATTTCTCGCGGCAACGGATCTCTTTCATTATCTCGACTTTTGACCGCATTTCCTTGCCTTCCCAGGTGACTTCAAGTCGCCTTCCAATCATTGGATGACTCTTCTCACTTCAACTTGAGACTTGGCTATCTTGAGTTGACTTGATCGATACTTCACTCACCGCATCTCACCGTGCACCTTCAACGAGTTCCTATCTTCTCTTCTTTGCCATACTCACTCCTCCTCACAAATGAGTCTTCCTTCTAGTCTCCAGTTGTCTTCTTGCATGTTCAGGCATAGGTGACTTAACTCAGCTCGACCAACTCTATCTATTACAATGCAATTTACAACAAAAATGGGGTGCCAACTTCCTATTCTAAGTTTTACATGGCATTCATCAAAATCTATAAAATAATTTCCCAACAATTTCCCCCTTTTTGATGATGCCAAAACTTAAAACATACATCAATAACTAAACAGCAAAGATACATACATGCAAATGTAGAATCACAAAATGTATGCTTAGAATCGATCTTTTATTGATCATAACATTCTTGTTCTTTACATAGTCAAGTTTACAAAGTGTATCGAGCTTGAATCAAAAGAAAATGTATCGAGCTTAAATGGACCTTAAAGAAACCATGCTCGTCTATATCTCCACAAGTATAGAAATTGTACAATTTTATTCAATGTACAAGACTTACATAAAAATGTATTTACATAGTAAAATACACGAAGGGGTGGACATCAACACTTCATTTCTTCGCACCTCCTTCTTTCATCTTCATCTTCTTCATCTTCTCGACCTTCTTCTTTTTTCTCATCTTCACTTCTTCTTCTTCTTTTTCATACGCCTTCTCTCGGCTTCTTTCATCTCTTCTCGCCTTTTCTTGTCTTTCCTCCCATAGCTTGAGTTTGTCTTTTATTTTCCTCTTCAATTCTCTTCACATACTCAAGATTTTCTTAGCCACTTGCAGGTTGGCTACTTCACAATCCAGCCCAATAGATCCCTCCTTTCTTGCTGGATCTATATACTCAATATTTTTGGGCAGAGAGGTCTAGGTCTCAAACCTCTTCCTCCACCTCTACTTCTTCCTCTTCCTCCTCGGGCGTGTATCAGACGGGGTCTTTTTCCCACCGAGTGACTAGCAGAGTAACCAGCAGAGAGATCGCGCGGTGAGTCTCTCGCCTCTCGCCTTCTTCACATAGTGTGAGACCTTTTTCCCAAGATAAATCCTGTGCTTGAGCTGGACATATTTGCGAAGTAACCTTCGGATGCTAGCGTCTTGAATTCATCAACAGATCTTGCCTTGTTCCAAGATTCGAAATGGCATAGGTATCTCTCATGTTGGAATGCCTCCATGTTGTTTCGAGAATATCCATAACTTCGCATCCATCCTTCCTTCCACTTCCTTCATCCTCGCTTCAACTCGCTTTTTCTTTTCAACCATAGGTACAGAGTGTTGGAGTGGCGAGTCATCGGAGTTTGCTTTGATAATATCACCGTGACAAGACCTTGTTGAGGGGTTTTAGCAATCATCAAGTCACATCTTTCGAACCTTCCCCCTCAATGCAGACTTCCCTTTCTTCTCTCTTATTACTTCTCACCGTTTTTTCCTTCACAACAAGCTTCCTCCTTCTCAGCCTTCGATCCTTTTCGGCGCTTTTTTAGGTATTCCTCTTCCCCTTTTTGGCATCATCAAATGAGAGAGAACCCCGAAACAAGCTAGCAAGCAAGAAGTCTAGTCACGATAGCCGAGTTCTATTTTGAATCTGGGCCGCGAGTATGCCGCACGGAACTCGCAGTGTGGGTGGCGTTGGATTCAATCTGCTACCAACTTCATCTCAGCCATGAGAAGACTCAATTTTCGATCCATATTCTCTTCCACACGCAGGAGCTCATTCTTATTGTGTTCACGCAGCAGCCTTTATCTATGTGGTGTGAGATTCATGCATTTGTTCGATGTGCTCTTGCAATTTTGTCTTTGCATCAACATTCTCACCACCGACTAGCAACTTGTTGAATAATGTCCTGAAATATCGAGCTTGTTCCACACGCATTGTTTCATTTGTTGCCACCACTCCGGATCCTCGACTATTATGCCTCGCAAATCAACCAGTAGGTTGCATCTCTATTATCCAGCCTCATGTCCAGTGAGGCCTGGTGCCTCTCATCTTTTCAATCTCGAAATAAGGCTTTGAAAACTTCCCGAACTTCACTTGCTCTCTCTCAAGCTTTCACCGGCCACGCTAAGCAACGCTAAAGTCATAGTTAGTGGAACAATGGTGTCCGATGGAATAACAGGTCAGTTCGGAAGCGCCGCGATCTCTAGTCGATTCTTCGGGAGGTCGGGTACCTCCAGAGAGAAAGGAAATGATTCTACAAAAGGATCATCACGGCAAATCGAATTGCTCAATGATAAACGGTGCTCGTGAAGTCCCTCGAGTCAAACTCCGCCGCATTTGGGAGCCCGCGCAGCGACTGTGTTTTTGTGGTTCATGAAGTCGACCCGGCCTTGCCGAGCCTCAACAGGCTGGGCTCAGCCTTCGCTTGCCTCACTGGTTTTTCCAATGAGTTGATCGGGTCCTACCTTATCGAGCGTCATTCGACAATGATGAGATTACCATGGGTGGCTCATCATCAAAGTTGAATGTTTGGCGAGTAGTCTTGAGGTTAGACTTACTCGTGGTTGGAACATCCTCAATCGAGTCTTTTGATCCGCAATAGGGAATGACTCGGCTTCATCTTCACCTTCGATCCAGAAAAGTTACATATGATTATTCTTGGGAGTCATGAAGAGCACTTATCTCCTTTTCTCGATGGATCAATGATGGCATGAGGTATGTTCTCAGTGCCTTCTCGGTCTCTTTACCCTCGAAGTCTCAACCTCCCGTTGGCCTTCATTACCTCCTGCAGCCTCAATCGCACGAGGCCTTGACATCCCTTCCACAATGTCAGCTTGTCTTGGGGTCTTCTGTGGTGGCATCAACTGGAGTCTCAACTCCATGGATTGCACTTTCGTGCCTGCAGTGTTAACTCCGGGCGCTTCCTTCATGTGCCTAACTGCATCGCAGCGTCATTGGCCTCGCAGAGCGTTGGCACCTCAGCGAGACAGATCTCAACTGTCTGAGCCTCGTTGATGACAATTTGATGTGTATTCTTGATTGTTCCTTCTCCACTTAGCCTCCGAGAATCATTGGAGTCACCGCAGATCCTCCGACTCTTGCCGCAGCTGGGAGGAGTTTCCCCCCTCCGGCACACCAAAACGAGTGACTTGGAATGGGGTCACTCGTCTCCGCACTCCCGGCCATTCCCATTGAGTATGCAGCCCGTTGGGGCGGTGGTAAGATACCTTCATTAGGGGTGGATCGACGGGGTCCCCACAATCCCGTTTCATCTCCATTTCCCTTAACACCTTCCTCCGAATGAGTCGGGAAGTGGTGGCAAGAAAAAGAGTGGCAATCGGCCGCACCACTCCCATGGGATCAACTTCAAAATGTGATGTGGAAGACTCCTCTCCTGGTCCTTCCAACATCCTTTGCTCATGTAGGGCTCTCGATTCCGCATGGCTTGCGCATCTCTAATTCTTCCAGAAGTGCCAGGAGGTCCGTGTCATCATCTTCACTCTCGAGAAAATGTCGAGATGAGGATGTGTATGTTGAATGGTTCCAAAAAAGGAAAAAGATCGGCCTTTTCACGAGCCTCGCCTTCCTCTCCATGCTCTCTCCTTCCTTGTCCTTGAAGATTTGCAAGATATCTCAGCGATTTTCTTCATCCAAGATTGGACCCCAAAGCCGTCACCCCAAGAAAGTTCAACAGCTTCCTCTTCTTCTTCGATAAACTCCTCTTTTGAATCTGTTTCCTCGGATTGACTCAACTTCCACTTCCTCCACTCTCGCAGATGATTTTGGATGTCCGGATAAGGTGGGGATAGGATCATCACATCGCCATCATCTCTATCATCTTCTCCTTGTTGTCCCTCTTTCTCGTGGATAGAAGGTAGCAAGCTTTGGTGCTCCATACCATCACCGTGGTCATGCATTGCGAGGAGGGGATATAACCTCACAATAAGTGGATTTGCTTTCTCAAATACCTCTTGTGTCTCAACTGTCGAACTACAACAGAATTGATTTTGCCTCTGACATTGCCTCCAAAGAGACTTGGGCATTTCATCAACATTTTCTCGAGACTTACTTCTCCAATAGCCTCTCAGATCTGCTTTCAAATGAGTGGTCGACTCACCCGGTTTCTCAAGCTCTAATGCTTGAAGATTCTTCTTCTTCTCTTTGTTTGTACTAGAGGGACTTCTGCCTGATAAGGTTTCTTCGAGTCCTCAAGGCGGCGGGGCTTCGGCCTGCCTTCTTTTCGGTGAGCGCCGCGCGCTTATCGGCTTCTTTTTTTTGACGACCTGAGAAGGTATTTGAGATTCTTCTCAGCTCAGCTCCATGGGGCAGGAGACACTACCGCAGGAGCGGTGACTTACTACGCGGGCAGAGAAGATTTTTTTTCTTTTTCTGCAGGGGCATCAGTCTTCTTGGCAAATGCAGTGAAAGTAATTCTTTTCGAGGAGGGGAGACAACTCAGTATCATCGGGTCACCGATTCCCTCACTCAGACGCCTTTCTTAGCGTAGGCTCTCTTCGTCGCGCGGAGAGGTTTGATCAAACATCCTCTTGTTTACGGAACACCTTTCCATGTTGAAGAGGACTTTTACTTCCATCATTCCTACCAATCACCGTGCCGTTCCCAGGGAACCTCCAAATGTACCATCCTCCTTGGAAGGATTTATTCCCAACATTCTCCGGCGTAGTCCGCTATATACAAACTCAAATTTCAGCTTCACTTTCTTCTCTTCAATGATCGCACCATCACGATCAACTTTGCTTTTGACAAATCGGGGTCAAAGCTCCCAAATTTG
>JABTTQ020002147.1:15000-50000 GCA_016081115.2 Rehmannia glutinosa | reverse complement strand
CTAATGCTATCTTTCTTGAGAACGATTATATAGAAAACTTCCGACCTCGAAGTAAAGTTGTACTCGAGGAGTTACTTTCTGATGAGATCAGACCACAACCAACAAGAGTTGTTGGGGAAATCGCTAAAAATACCACTATACCCGATCAAAATATCATGACACCTCGACGCAGTGGGAGGGTGATTAGACCACCAATCCGCTATCGTCAAATGGAAGAGGCAAATGTTGCTGTCTTTGATGGGGTAGACGATGATCCATTGTCTTTTTGACAAGTGATGGAGGATTCTGAAATAACGAGGTGGCTTGAAGCTATGAACCAAGAAATAGATTCGAACCATAGGGTTTTGTAGCCGAAGGTCAAGAGCAGAAAGTCTGCAAATTGCTTAGATCCATTTATGGGTTAAAGCAAGCCTCAAGGTCATGGAACCATAGATTTGATGAGATGATAAAGTCTTGGTTTTGACCAAAGTGTTGATGAGCCTTGTGTATACAAGCAGATCAATGATGGTAAAGTGACAATTTTAGTGATTTACGTAGATGACATTCTACTAATTGAGAATGAAGTAGAAATGTTAGTTTCGGTTAAAGGTTGGTTTGCCAAGCAATTCCAAAATGAAAGATTTGGATAAGCGAATTATGTTCTTGGAATTTGAATGGTTCAAAATCACAAGAACAAATTATTGGCATTGTCTCAAGCTTCTTATATCGATAAGATGCAGTTGCATTAAAGAATGCAAGATTCCAAGAAGGGTTACCTACCAACTTGATATGGAGTCGTTCTTTCAAAGAGTAGTGTTTAAAGACACCTCAGGAGGAAAGAACATGAGACGCATTCCCTATGCCTCTACAAGTATACAATATTGTGTACTAGGCTCGGTATTTGATACACGATAGGGATAACCAGCCAGTTTCAATCTAATCCAGAAATGTTTCATTAGATAATAATCAAGAACCTTCTCAAATATGTTTGAGATCAAGATGTTTGTCTATTTAGGTGGTTGACCGTAAAATAGACGACTGCACTGATTTTGACTTCTAGTCAGACAAGGATACTCGAAAGTCGATATCTGGGTCAGTGTACATTCTTGTTGATCTTGCCAACAAGACCCCGCCTAAAAAGTGTTTTTAATGGCAGAAGAACATAGGATTGGGAGACATGTCTCATATGCTTTAGGGCAAGTGGGAGATTGTTAGGGATAGTGCCCTTAAAGCAATTGTAAATTATTTTTTGATTATTAATAAATGCGACATTTATTTTCGAACTCTTTTGCATATTGTATGTATTTTCTTGAACATCATGAAAATCCCTAGTTTATTTATTGTAACCATAATCTTAGTATATAAGAGTTATATACAAGAGGATTAAGATTATGGATAATAAATTAAATTTAAGTCCGTGATGAAATTAATTAAAGTATGGGATCTTTAATTAAAACATCATTAGGATTAAAACATCATTAATGGATAATTTAACATAATTTTAATTTGAATTTTTCATGAAATGGAAAATTAATTAAAGGATAAATCTTATCCTAATTATAGACTCATCTTTATTTGCTCGTTTAAAACATCATTAATACTTTCATTTTAGATTCACATTTGAATTAAATAGTTAAATATAAATTAACGAATAATCCATTCCTTTGAGATTCCCTCATTTGTTAATTCTGAATCGAATAGTTTGAGATCTCTAATTTATAATCCGATTATAAATTAACCATTCGCTAGTGAATTAATGGTAAATGAGGATAAGAGGTAATTGAAGAGATTTAACGGATACTACCTAGCTTCAATTACGAATTGTCTATGGAGGATTAATCTATATGTAATGATTATATCAGTGGACTGTTCGATTCGTAGAGTAACATATTCTATAATTATAAGAGTGCAATTCCGAATTTATAGTGGAGTAATATCAGAATTAATATAAGTTGAATAGATTAATTAAAGAGTTAATTATTTATTTGATTTATTGGAGCTTGTAATTATAGGTCCATGGTCCCCGGTTCACCTTCCTAGAGTAAACGGGTTAGATATAATATTTTATGTTTCTAAGGGTTTTTGGAAAATAGTTTTCCAAAATATTTGGGCTAATATATTAATATTAGTTAATTCCGAAAATATATGATATTCTACAGTTTTGACTGTATTTGGAATTAAATAAATATAAGATATTTATGATATTTATATAATTATTAAATTAATAATTATATTGGATAATTATCAATTAGAGTTTGAGTCTATCTAGAATTATGAATTCTAGATTAGATAGGAAACTGACTTAGAGAGGAAAACTGATTGAACAAAGCTTATAAAAAGGAGACCATATTCTCACAATAAGGGACATGCAAATATTCGGCCGCCCTTCAATAGTGGAAAACGAATTCTTTCAGCCAAGTTGGAAAACAATTTTCGCCCCTTATCATTAGAGAATGATTGAGCAATTACCATATGTTTTGAGAAATTTATTTTTCGTCAATTACATTCAATGATTGAGGAAGAATATTTGGTCCATGGAATTGAAAAAGGTTTTGGTCAATTCTTTTGCATTAAGATTTGCGTCAATACCATTAGTTCTCTTAAGGTCCGATTTTGCATTGTATTTATAAAAAGTGATATTTTGTGGTTTATTTTTAAGCCTAGTTCAATTCCCCTCCTATTCAGTTAGCCCAATCCTACGATCTCATGAGTTGAGTACATCGTAGGAAAATAAAAGTTAGGAACTTAGAATTATTATTTGGGTGCCCACACACTGCTGTTGATAGGAAGGATCGAATTGGAAGATCGTGGTGTCTACGAGCTTCGGGGATTCGAAGGATTGATGGATTAAAAAAGCGAAGAACAAGAAAATCGTCGAAAGAGGTAAATTTTCTTTTCTTCCTTTAGTTTGAATAAAATTTAATAAGCATGATCTTATGTTCTTATATCTAAAACTCGAATTTTGAAATCCCTCACTTCCGCTTCCGTTCGATTTGATCGAAAAGCCGGATCTTATTTGGCTCGGATTAGATCCGGGATCCGAATAATTTCCAACAAATAGTTATTCTTACTTTTTGGATAGAACTAGATAATCCTTAGGGAAAGTTATATTGTGCAGTTTCTTATATAACATGACACCAAAGATATGTGTGCTTTTATATTCAGTTGCTCCACTTTCAGCAGGCTAAATATTATAAGTTATTTGTAAAACAATGACTAGTTTTACTGATTCTTCATGTCCTTCACAGGCAATACTCTAATACATGTTCTTGCTCACTTAAGAAACTTCAATGTTAATAATTCCGAACGCAATTGTAAGTCTTGCTTTCGGTATATATTTTATTTTCATAACAAGAAAAAATAACGTATAACTTTTCTGGCCATTGATTATTTCTTTTCCATGACTTATTTTAATTTGTTTGAAGGGCATTCAATTTGCTCACTTATTTTTACAGTTCTCAAAGGTGACAGGGCTGACCTACTTGCATCCCTGTAATTGCAATATGTATGAGACCCCATAAGATGAGTTAAGGAAACTTTGGAGAAAGCAAACAACTTGATAACTGATATATAGAAGAAAGATCCTCGCTTGGCTTCTGAATGCAACCCTGAAAACTTGGAAAATATTGTGACAAATTATTCTATTACGTTTGAAGTAATCATAGATGTCCATTCTAGAGTGAATCCATTCGCATTCATGCTTTATGTTTAATCTTTTTATCATGTCCAAATGTAGATGGTCTGATCTATTTTGAAGATTTAATGGATGAATCATCACTGCCATATAGTATTATTAGAGGAAAGAATGTATTAAAAATTATTATTGTTTTGGGCTTTTTATTTTGGCAGAAGACTTTATTTATAAATGATATTTAATTAAATCATTATTGTTTTGGGTATTTATTTTGACAGAGGACTTTATGTATAACTGATACTTAACCAGTGTTTTGGGTATTGTGTGACAGTGAATTATGGACTACAATTTGACGTAGTTTAATTTCCTATTTGATTCTTACTTTATAGGTTTAATTTGTAATTACAATAGCAAAAACCAAAAAAAAAATTGTGGCATATAATTCTCACATTACAAGACAACATTTTTTTACTGTTGCAAAATTGTTGTGGTTGAGAAAAAAGACAACTGTGTATAACTGTTGCGGAACTGTTGTTGTTTATGTAAATAACAACATCTTTTATGTGTTGCGAAACTGTTGTCGTTTTTCTAAACAACAACAGTTTGCTTTCTTTGTCATTCAATACCCCTATTACAACACCACCTTCTACAATAATGTTAATTCTTAATAGACAATGGTGAAAAATTGTTGTCGTTTTGGATTTATATTGTACTGAGATTTTAATTGCTTTTCATATTATTGTGAAATGGGCGGATTTTTTTGTGATACTACTTATAGAGACATCTCTTTTTATATATGTGTAGATTTTAGCATGTAATAGCAAAGCTACTACAGTATCAATTTACATAATATAATATAAATATGTGGTTAATTTCTATTAAACCGATCAAACTTAGTGATTATATTGTGGTACTTGGTTGGATGAGTGATGAGTGACTGCTTGCACTTCCAAACAAAACTTGGACAATGCACACCAGAGTTCTTTTTGATTTGCAAATCTTCCAGAGACTGATGAAAAATTCCGGATGATGACCCAAAAGTACAAATCTACCTATATCTGAATAGATCCAAGAAAGAAAAGAGAAAACATACCAACTACATAGAGAATAAACATACTACCACCAAGGGGCGAAATTGTCAAAAAAAAAAAAGAAGAAGAAAAGGAGAAACACAACAAGAGCACATTACTCCTCGTGTACATGTTTATTTTTGTAGAGAACGAGATGAGAAGGGGGTGAGTGGGCAGCTAATATTATTTTTATTTTTTTTTTGGTAGTTTTTTCTGGAAGTATTTAGAATATACTCGTACTTAAATGCTGAATGTTTGTTGGCCATCATTTAAGTAAAAAAAAAGGTTTCGTGTGATTCATATGAGCTCATAAACTACTCACATGATCGAAAACAAATTACATGAGTAGGTCCAAAAATAAAGGGACAAAAATCCCTTACTCCAATCTATAGTATGGGATTTTTCTTCAATACGACATTTCATATATCCTTACTTTTATATCTTGATCATCCTTGATGCAAATACCTTTTATTATGGGGCAAAATTGTGTTGTATTGAAAGGAAAACGCAACTTATCAAGAATTGCAATAACAGGTCCTCGAATGCAGAACAATCTGACTTATTAATAACGAAAAGTTGCAATTTTAATGTGTAACATGCTCTGTTGTTTTGTTTTTTCAAATTCATTTTTATGTTTCTTTCAATATTTTCAGGATTTAAAATATTTTTGCTAAACTTTTGTGTACAAATGAGAATATATAGGTTTAGATTAGTTATGTTTTTATGTAAACTATTAGGGTATATTTGAATGGATGAATTTGAGTTATTAATTTCAAATCCGTAATAGCAAATCCATTGAAGTTGTTTGGATTGAGTCATTCTATAATGAATTTCAGATCCTTGAGGCTCCATTTGGATGGAATAATTTAAACTATGAATCAAATCCATAATAACAAATTTATTGAGGTTGTTTGGATAGAGTCATTCTATAATGGATTCAAATCGTTGAAAACTATTTTGGAGTCATTTTTGAGAATTTCAAATCCTTCATATTTGGAGTCATTTGAAATTCTTCCCAAATCCTCTCTTCCAAAATGCAACCTGAAACTATTTTCGAGCCATCATTTTGGAGGATTTCAAATCCTTCCTATTTGGAGTCATAATCCTCTCCTCAAATCCAAATCATCCCATTCAAATGCAACCCTAAGGTTTAAAAATGATATAATATTATTTTATTGTGTTTTTCTGCCTGAAAACGATGTTAAGGGAACAGAGTGATTTGCCCTTTTTGCCCTCAATAGAATTGTTTGGACCAAGATTCACGTCTCTATGCCCCGATCCTAACCCGACCTGGCTGGCGGTTCATATGAAACCCTAATTGGTGCTTTTGATTTGCCTGTCAAAAGTATAGGAAGAACCACTAGATGATGACACTTGTCACTATTAGAATCACCACATGTGTAAGTCTATAAATAATTCAAACAGTAACCACAAGATAATCACTTCTTTACATTTATCAATTCTTATAACCTAAGACGTCAATATTATGAATTGACTTAGACATCGAAGGGTTTTATTTGAGAACCACCCCGACTAGCTTGACGTGTTCCTCGTTGTAAATCTTCCACCTCGAACCAGATTACCCGCCTAATCCACAAACTCGATCTTAATTCGGAAGTAATCACTCATCTAAATCAAATTTAATATGTGAGTATGTTTGAAAATAAAAATACTAGATATGTGAAAATGCGTACATTTAAGAATAAACTTTAGATATAGAAATACGCGTTTTTTCTCATGAAAGTAATCAAATAGTAAAGGATCGACCAAAGGGTCTCATAGTGTCCATGCAAGCTGAAAATCCAATGAGTAGAAATGATGAAACCAGATAATAGAGTGACGTCCAAACAAAGCTACTTAAATTCATCTTTATGTGCAATTAAGTAGAATGCCCAAATGTATCATCCCACCTTTGTAGTAATTCGCACTTCACATGTTATTATGAACCCAACCCACAAGTTCACATGAAACATGTCTAATAAAAGCGGTATAACATGGAAATTGAATTTTCACACACTTCTGCCCTTTGTGAATTTATTTCTTAAGCATCATTGGAGTATTTCTCGTGGACTAGTCACGAGATAAAATTGTGACGATGATGCAATTTTCATACTAGGATTGGTAATGAGTGACACGATATTAACAGGACACGAACACGACACGATTATAAATATAACATAACATGACACGATACGAAACTCGACATGAACATGAAATTGTAAATTAAGTTAAAATTATAATTATTGTTATATCTAAGATAAAATAACATAGATAACCCGCAAATATGATAGTGTGATACAAATACGACACGATGACATGATTTGCCACCCCTAATTCGTACGATATATGTTTTCACATTGATTTGGTATCATCGTATCATTAAGTATACAATATTGAGCGTAAATTAAAAAAAAAAATCTTAGATTAAACATATTAGCAATAACATCTAGATCGAAATTATCATGGAAGTTTTGGTAAGTTGATTCTATGGAACAATCGTGTATTAGCGATGACGTGATAACCAATATGTTTGTGTTGCATATCAAAATCCAAAAATGTTCATACCTATACCCATGGCTGTGTGACCCTATGCAAGGGCGGAGCCAGGGTGCCCGGCTCTCTCCCTCAACTTTTTATATTTCATAAAATTTAGTATAAATTTAAATGTATAAAATTGTTTAATTTCAGAATTTCTCCTGAATAAATTAAGTAAAGGTAATGGAATTGAAAGTTCTATTTCTTGCCACAAATACTTTTAAAATTAAATACAAACAATTTTTCTGTTTTGTAGTTAGACTAGTTACAAATCTAGCTGTAAACATAACAAATATATAATATCTGTCACAAAAAGTAGTGTAAATTACACAAAGCCAAAAAAGGACATGTTGCTGCCATGTATAATTGAAGATTTTTCATTGTACATAATAAAAAAAATTAACCAAAAATAATATAATGGAAAGCATGTTTTATGGTTATTTAAATAGGGCATGAGCCATGTAAATTATTCCTCAACCACACTAACAGACTCAAAACACATGACAAAACTGTAAACCTACTTTCTGACACCACAAATCTCCATGCTCAAAAATCACTTATAGTACTCAACAATCAAAAACACTTCCAAATTCTCAATGGAAAATCATTCAAGATCAAAAACCCTTCTCCTCCTAATTTTTCATCTCATTTTATTGATCACTTCCAAGGCCTGCCACCCCACTGATAAACAAGCACTACTAGATTTCAAGAAAAGAATCACTTTTGACCCTTCAAACCTGCTCAAAACCTGGACACCTCAAACAGATTGCTGCACACTCTGGGAAGGCATTTCCTGCGATCCCCATTCGGGCCGGGTCGTCAACATCACCCGTCCGGGCCTGTATTCAGACACCGATTCGCCCGTGGACGCGTCAATGTCTGGAGATCTCTCTCCTTTTCTGGGCAATTTATCTTTTCTTCAAATTCTTGACCTCAGTAACCTTAAAAACTTGAACGGCCCAATTCCACCCGAACTCGGCAAGCTGTCTCGGTTAAATAACATGTTTCTCGATTCGAACAATCTCACGGGATCGATACCCGTTACATTCCAGCACTTGAATCAACTGAAGAAACTTTATCTTAGCAATAACCGTCTCTCGGGCCCTGTCCCGTCGAGCCTTTTCGAAAATTTAACTTCACTTTCTCAGCTAGGACTTTCATCGAACAAGTTGTCCGGTATAATGCCATCATCCATCGGCAAAATGGTTTCACTCACTAATCTTGATCTCCATCAAAACAATTTCTCAGGTAAAATACCAGAAACCATTGGGGAACTCAAGAACCTCGTTTATTTCGATTTGTCCGAAAATCAGATATCTGGAAATATACCAGAATCAATAGGTGGCCTTTCAAAGATGGAGATTTTGTATTTTAATGGCAATCGTCTCAACGGAAAAATCCCTTCATCCATAGATGGCCTTAAATTATTGCGATTTTTTCGTTTATCTGAAAACAAGCTGACAGGGAAAATACCCCCTTCAATCGGCAACCTTCCGAAAATCCAAAGCCTGGTTTTCGAAAACAATCGGCTCAGTGGAAAATTACCAGCAACAATTGGCCATCTTACCACTCTTAATTCTATTTACTTCTCTAATAATCAATTCACTGGTAAAATCCCACCAAGTTTTGGGAACTTGAAGAATTTACAGAGCCTGGATTTATCAAGAAACAAATTTAGCGGTCCAGTTCCACGTCAGCTTGTGAAATTACAAATGTTACAAGATTTAGACTTGTCATTCAATCCTTTAAAACTAGAAACCATACCTGATTGGTTTCAGAAATTACGTCTTTTTCGACTCTTGCTTGCAAATACAGGGCTGAAAGGGGATTTACCTAATTGGTTTGCTTCTTCATCTATTTCGACTTTAGATTTATCGAGTAATTTCCTGACAGGGAAATTGCCTTCTTGGATCGGAAACATGACGAACCTTTCGTTTCTAAATTTATCGAACAACGGTTTTCATTCTTCGATCCGGATGAATTTAAGAATCTCGTACTCCTGGAAGATGTTGATCTTCATGAAAATAAGTTTTCAGGGAATTTGAAATCAATTTTTTCAAAAACTTCCCAATTCGCACGTGGGCACTACAGATCCATTGATCTTTCTTACAACATGTTCAGGGGACACATTGATGATGACATTGGGGATGAACCTGTCATGGAATTTGTCGAAACCCTGATTCTGTCCCGTAATCCGTTGAGAGGACTAATACCGAAATCTATTGGAAAATTGAGTTATTTGGAGGCGCTGGAATTTGTGGATAACGGCCTGTCAGGGGAAATACCGATGGAGCTTGGCAATGCAAAGGCGCTTAGAACTGTTTTACTGTCGGAAAACAGTTTGAGTGGTAAGATTCCTAAAGAAGTGTTGAATCTTGAATATCTTGAGAAATTTAATGTTTCTGAGAATCGATTGAGCGGAAAAATACCGCCTCACAAGGCTGTTATTCCTGGTTCAGCTTTTGCGGGGAATCCTGGATTATGTGGAGCTCCACTTCCTCCCTGTAAGCATTAACAGATAGGAATAGGATGGAAAATAAGTTATACTTTTTACCTGATGTTGTCCTAATCTAATGCAGTTCTATAATTTATTTTAGTCATGATACATCGATTCATTTTTTTGTGTAAAATGTTGTTGAATCTAACTTGTATAAAGAGAGAAAATATAAAAACTGAGATTCATGATATTGAATTACTAATCAGCTGGATGGATGGTGCTTATTTATACAAGTTCTGGGAATGTAACTGCCACTAGCAACTATAACAGAACTAACTGCTTTTCTAACAATTTCACAGATATTTTCCAAACTAACTCTAATATTTTCAGCTCCCTATCTTCTTTATATTCAACATGCTCCCTTGCAAGCTAAAGCCAGGGACAAAACATAGACCAATCTTCTGACACAATCCTTGAAACCGAGTGACTCAAAGTGGCTTTGTAAGTATGTCAGCCACCTGTTCTTCTGAAGGAACATGTCTTACATCAACCTCCTTACATTTAATCTTGTCCCGAATAAAGTGCATGTCGATCTCTATGTGTTTGGTGCGCGCATGATAGACATGATTCGAAGCCAAGGTGAGAGCACCAATATTGTCTGTCCACAGCACAACAGGGTGCTGGAGAGGGATCCCTAACTCAATGAACAGAGCAGTAATCCAAATTAACTCTATGGTGGCAAGGACAATGGCACAATAGTCATTCTTTGTGCTACTATTTGCTACAACATGTTGCTTTTTAGAACTCCAGGCAATAAGATTGGATCCTAGCACAATAGCCACTCGTGGATCGGGATCATCAACGAATCGCCCGATCAAGATTAAGATAAACTAGTTAAGGCCATAAGACCCACAGGCTGAAAAGAAATACCACAATGTAAATTGCCCTGAATATACCGAAGCACCCTCTTGCAAGCCTTCCAATGATTGATAGTTGGAGCATGTAGAAATTGACTCAATTTGTTAACCACAAATGATATGTCCGGTCTAGTCATTGTGAGATATTGTAAGGCACCAACTGTGCTGCGAAATAATGAGGGAATATACAAAGGAGCACTATCATAGAGAGACAGTTTAGTGGTGCTACAAATACGGGTGGGAGCAGGTTTGCAAGATGCCATTCCTGTTTTCCAAATTAAATCCTTCATGTGTTTAGTCTGAACCAAATGAATTCCATTAGAACTTCTGACAGCCTCCACACCAAGGAAATAACTAACTGGCCACAAATCCTTAAGAGAAAATGTAAGGTTCAGTTTGGTGATTAACTCAGAGATGAAAGTGCGATTATCCCCGTGATAAGTATATCATTAACGTAGACTAACACCAGAGTCAGCTGCCCATGATGGTTGCAAACAAATAGTGAGGAATCGACACGGAATTCTGAAAACCCAGAGATAACAGAAATACCTTGAGTTTATCGTACCATGCTTCGGGGCCTATTTTAGTCCATATAAGGCCTTGACTAATTTGCAAACATGAGTAGGTTTGTAAGCATCCACAAAGCCTTGAGGTTACACCATATACACAGGCTCCCTAAGCTCCCCATTGAGAAAGGCATTGTTCACATCTACTTGGTGAATATGCCAACCTCTAGTGACAGCAAGAGTAAACATCACCCTGATAGTGAGAGGCTTTACAACTGGACTAAATGTATCAAAATAGTCCACCCCAGCATGTTTTTCAAAACCTCGAGCAACCAATCTAGCTTTGAGCCTTTCTACATAACCATCAGCCTTATGTTTCACCTTTAAAATCCACTTATTGCTGATGGGATTCATGTGTGCAGTGAGTGGAACCAAGTCCCATGTGTGATTTCTAACCAAGGCATTAAACTCTTCATCTATGGCTTTCTTCCAATGAGGTAAGGAAAGGCCTCAGAAGTGGTAGATGGTTCAGAAATAGAAGAAGAAGAGAAGACATAAAAGGTTTTGGGTTAGAAAATGCCATTTTTGGACCTTATGTGCATTGAGTGAGTGTTGATGGAATGAGAGAGTGGAGGATTAGGGGATTAGATAGGAGAATCTGCGGAAGCAGGAGGAAGGGATTGAAGTGAAGACTCTAAGGAAGGAATATGAGAGGGAACCGGAGAGACTTGTTGTGATGTAGATGAAGGTGGAGATGGTTGAGGAATAGGAGTAGTAGCTGAGTTAGGGGTTGGCAAAGGGAAGACATGAAGAGTGAAAGATGACAAAGTGTGAGAGGAGAAAGGATCAGATGTAGCAGGAAATAATGAACAATATGGGAAATCAGTTTCATGAAAGGCAACAGTCCGGGCTATGATCACTCTACCTGAGGGAGTAAGGCATCTGTACCCTTTATGATAAAGACTATATCCCAGAAAAACACACTTGATAGACCTATATTGGAGTTTGGAAGAATTGTAAGATCTAGTGTATGGATAACATGCACAGCCAAAAGCTCTTAAGAAGTGATAATCTGGGAATTTTCCATAGAGTTTGTAATGTGGGGAGACAATATGCAGAGTGGGAGAAGGAAGCTTATTGATAATATAGACAGCTGCGGAAAATGGATCCCACCAATACTTGATTGGTAAGGAGGCATGTGCAAGAAGAGCTAGACCTTTTTCAACAATGTGTTGATGTTTTCTTTTGGTTATACCATTTTGAGGATGGGTATAAGGACATGAGTGGCGGAAATGAATGCCAAGTGTTTGTAAAACTGGATTAAGGCTCATATATTCCCCACCCCAATCAGACTGTAATGCTTTTATTTTGGTGTTAAATTGTTTCTCAACCATGGCATTGAAATTGAGCAAAATAGAATGGACTTCTGATTTTTTACACATGGGGTATATCCAGGTAAAGCCAGTAAAATCGTCCATAAAATAAACATAATATCGATATCCATCCACAGAAATAGAAGAAGCAGGACCCCATACATCTGTGTGAACTAATTCAAAAGGAGCAGTGGATGTTTGTGTGACAGAACCATAGTGAATGTGATGCATTTTGCCAAGTTTGCAAACTTCACAAAAAGGAATTTGTTTGGTACAAGGAATATTCAAACTATTTAGAATGGAAACAAGAGTGTTATTATAGACATGGCCAAGTTATGCCATAGAACATATGAATTACAAGAATTGGAAACAGGAGCAGCAGAATTAGAGGAACTGAAAATCTGTGGGTGACTTTGCTGAGGAGAGCAGGATGGAGGAGCAGATTTGTGAGGAAGGTGGGAGAGATCAAGTTGATATAGGCCATCTCTAAGGATACCTCTCAGCAACACTTGTTTTTTGGTCCTTAACAAGACAATGAGAAGCTTGAAATTCAATAAAAACATCATTATCTTTTATAAATTTAGATATGCTGAGGAGATTTTTGGTAATATCTGGAACATGTTAGACTTGATTTAACTTTAAAAATTGAGAATGATGAAGAGAATGGAATGAAATGGAACCAATATGTGTGATAGGCAAAGGAGAACCATTACCAAAAATGAGTTTATCATTACCTGCAAATGGAGATTGCAATGACAAGTTGCCCAAGTTAGTTGTCACATAATGGGTGGCCCCACTGTCCATAAACCAGTCAGATGTAGAAGGATGAGAGAGGGAGGAGAATGATGCAGCATAATTGGGCCTGACTCTGTGTAGGAGTGGAAGGCACTGAAGGAGGAGGAGCCATCAGCTGTGAATTGTATATAGGTGTAGGAGATGCCATTTGTGAAAAGGACTGCTCTGAAGGTAACATAGTAGTCAAATTTGCCTGATGAGAATTTTTTTAACCTGAGTTTGTGACCTAAGACTGCATGGAACACTACAAGAAAAATACGAATAGACATCCCCAAAAAGACATCATTTTTTTGATTTTCCTGTTGTGTAACGTGTTTTAACATCGTATTTTAGAAAACCGATGTGTATGAGCGGATTTTTCCGCTCATAGATATCGGGTTGACTACACCGATGTCTATTAGATGAAAAGGCGCCCATAGACATCGGCTCATGCGACGATTTTGGGTGATGATGTCTATTTATTCTTTAACGTCAGTTAATTGACAACGTGTCTCGTAACCGATGTTGATTGACGGAAAATTCTTTTATTTTTAAAATTAAAATTGAAATGCGATTTGCCCAAAATATGTTTCCAAACACGTCTTCAATACCAAAAAAAAATCACTTTTATTTATTTAGCTCTTTTTTTGCCCAATTAGATTAAACAAAACACAATTAATATTTGAAAATAAACTTTTTTCCTTAACATTTCTTTCTCTGAGGAACGATTTCTCTCACTAGTAACTTTGTCAACCCGATCTTCTCTGCGTTTTCTCTCACAATCTCTCACGAACGATTAAACCAAAAATAAATCGTTGATCGCTGAGTTATTCGACGCTGAGTTCCCCGATTCGGTTGTTGTTCCAAACCAAACCACTGGTCCCTCCCATAAAACTCGATCCCGCGCCTCAACCGATTCGACCCCAAATCAAAATTCGCTGGTAAAAACTTTAACCCACTGATTTTCATTGGTTGAGTTCCTGTAAAGTATTGTTGTTAGTCTGGATATTATTTTTGTGCCAAAATATACATGTTCTTATGTCGTGATTGATTAACTATCAGATTGTGTGCGTGTATTGTTGTTTGCTATTAATTTTTTTGATAGAATGATCAAATATATATAAAATAAAAACATGATGATGCTTACAAGCCAAGCAGCTAGCCTGAACCAATGAAAAAGTGTAACACCTCAAGGTTCGAAAAATGAATCTAAACAAAAGAATCCCATAGAAACTGCTTACAAGCCAAGCAGATAGCCAAAATTGAGGCCTCGTTAAAACCTATCAAAGTAAAACCCAGAGGGAAAAACCTTTGATAGGAAAAAGAGTACCCCAAAACTATGCATATCGATATGAAATATGTCCGCTAATGTCTTCATGCAACTCTGTGGAGATCAACTCAGGAATCATATGGGACCAATCTAAGTGAACGTCCATCTTTGAAAGTCTATCCGCTACTTTGTTGCCCTCTCTGTAGATATGAGAAACCCTGAACTCCATGTGAGAGATATAGTGAAGCGTCATCCGCCATCTGGCTAAGAACTTCCATGGTACACCAAGAGATCGTGCTTCCAGCAACCCGCATACGTATGTAGAATCTGATTCTAACCACAACTTGACCCATCCTCTCTTATAAGCCCGCTCGATTGCCGTCATCGCTGCAATTAATTCTGACTCAAAAGCAAAACCTCTACCAACATTATGACTAAAACAACCAGTGAAAAAGCCCCTGCAATTTCGAAATATATCGGTTGCCATACATCCGCCTTGCTCCCGCACACCCGTCCGTATTCACCTTCATCCATCCTGGTAATGGAGGATACCATCTAACGTGCTTAATCACATGCGGTGGTTTTGGCCTTCCCTGCACAGAGAGCCGTCTTAAACATAAAAGATCATATATCGAATTGGACATATAAGTGCAATCTTTGGTTGATGATTCCATAATGAGCGCCTTAACCAAAATAATAGCAGCCGTGTGAAGGGGTTTAACGTCTCTGAAAATCCACTCGTTGCGAGCATGCCAAATAACCCATATAGTCTATATGATAGCCGTTTTCCAAAGTGAAGCAATCTGCAGACTGAATCTCTGTTGAATAGCCCATACGTAAAGATGATTCACTCCTCCATTAAGGGGCATTCTAACCTCGAAAGTGTCCTGAATCCAACCCCAAATCGCCAATGCAAATCTGCACCGTGTGAATAAATGGTCGACTGACTCCGAGTCTTCGTAGCATAATGAACACGCTGAGGGTCCCCAAGATCCTCGAATGTTGTCAAGAACAGGTAGGCGATTATGAATTGAACGCCAAATAGTGATTGATCTTCTCAACGGAATGTGTGAAGACCAGATCCACTTACCCCACTGAACCTCTGGAAATTGATTTCGAACTAAGGTGTATGCCTCTTTAGAAGATACATCCCCTTCCTTAGAATTAATCCACACGCGTCTATCCGTCGAGTGCGGGGGATCGGAAAGTTAAGAATATCAATGACAATCCCCGTATATTCCACCATGAAGTCCTCCGTAAAATGCCAAACCCCATTATAAAAAAAATCCGAAATTGGATATTCAAAATATTGAAACATATGATCAGGAATACCAATGTGATCCGCAATTGAGTAGCCTAACCAGTTATCCAACCAGAAACGGACACGAGATCGGTCCCCCGGAATCCAATGGGATTGGGAAATCAATTCCAAGACAACAGGGCGAAGTCCCGGCCAAATAGACGAACCAATATATGCCATTCTGGGCGCATCATTGAAGTATCTTTGCCGCAAAATCTCAAAAACCATAGAACTAGATTGAAGCAATTTCCATGCAGCCTTTATAAGGAATGCTTTGTTTGCCGCAATAAGAGATCGAACTCCCAAGCCCCCTTTCTCCTTAGGTGCACAACATCTAGCCCAATTGACTGTCACTGCCCCTTTCTTAGTAATATCTCCAGACCATATAAAATGTTTCATAGCCTTTTCCATGGATTTGAGCAACGTCATCGGCCAACGATAGACAAGCATCGACTGGACAAAAGAGCTAAAAATCACAGAATTTACAAGAGTAATACGGCCAGCCATCGATAAGGATGTACCTTTCCACCTTTTAAATTTTGAAAGAATTTTATCGTGCGTAGGTTGGAAATATCTTATTTTGGGGGCCCCTTTGAACAAAGGGACGCCTAAATAAGTGATAGGGAAGGCGCCACGAGTAATCTGCAGATGTGTCTGTACTCTTCTCATAATCCAAATAGGCGTATTATCTCGGAAATAGACCTTAGTCTTATCCGGATTGAAAAGTTGTCCAGAGATGCGTCCATAACCCATCAAAATACGTTTTATATATTGACAATTCTCCCAAGAAGCTGCCGTCATGATAAGAATATCATCTGCATATAACAAACACGGAGGCAATCTGAAATTGCGAGTAGTTTTAAACGGAGAGATATGTCCTTGCTGAATAGCAATATCCAATGCCCGCGCTAACACATCTTTAGCTGCACAGAATAGAAGGGGAGATAGAGGATCTCCCTGACGAACTCCACGAGTGCATCTAAAATATCCCTCTGGACCTCCATTTAAAAGGATCGAAATCCTGGCCGAGTTAAAAATCGATAGCACTCAACGCAAGAACCCCTGATCGAACCCCATACGTCAAAGCACGTGATAAATGAAATCCCACCTCAGTGTATCAAAAGCTTTTCTAATATCCACCTTAAGAATCATGTTTGGCGTCCAAGAACGATTAAGAAGACAATTAACCCCTTCCGATGCCAAAGCAATGCAGTCATGAATCTATTTTCCCGGGATAAAACCAAATTGCATTCCATGAACATGATCTTTCAAAATATCCCCAAACCTGACGGCTAAGATCTTAGTAACTATCTTGAACAGAAAGTTACTTAAGATTATTGGTTTGTACTCCTCCACACGATCAGCGTTGTTGTTCTTCGGAATCAGGACCATATAGCTCGAATTGCATCCTTTAGGCAGTCTGTTGCTAACAAAAAAGGATCGAACAACCGGCAAAATGTTCGAAGCTATGATATCCCAGGAGCACTATCATGACTCAAATCAAAAACGACCCCCTTAATCTCCTCGTCTGTGGGAATCGAGCACAGCCTTGAATTTTCCGCTTGAGTTATCATTGGCTGAATTGCATTATCCACCATGGAGTAATCGTTATTACCGTTCACCGGTTCCGCAAAAAGTTGCTCATAATATTGAATAACATGGCTTTTGATGCTCTGCTGATCATCCGTCAGTTGGCCGTTTACAAGCATATGAGTGATATAACTTCGAGACCTCTTCGCGCGTAGCTTTCGATGAAAAAACTCTGTGTTTCGATCCCCATCCTGCAACCACTGTGTACGGCTTTTCTGTCTCAACAACTCATATTGTCTATTTAGCAGCTGATTTAGATCCTTATGTAACTGCAACTCCTGCTGAATAATGCTGTCAGAATACCCAACTGTGGAGATGTGAGATTGAATATCCGTAAGCTTTTGCTGAACTTCATCAACTTGTCGATGAACATCACCAAACACCGTGTGATTCCAATGGCGAAGAATGGACCGTAATCTTTTAAGTTTTCACATAACACGGGCCATAGGATCAGTGTTTGTGCACTCCATCCCCCATAAGTTAGCCACCACTTTTTTAAAACCTTCGTGCTGGAGCCACATCGATTGAAATCAAACGGAACGGCCGAATGAGGTGTAGAAAAATTGCATCTCAAAATGATAGGATTATGATTCGAGGAGTGTCTGAGACCCACCAAACCACCAATAGTGTGCCACAAATTCATGAACTGATTTGTGGCGAATCCTATCCAACTTCGCCTGAATTAGTCCCCTTGCAGGCCGGAAAATACCCCAGGTGTAATCGTTCCCACCATTGGAACTTTGAAATTATTGTCATCAATAAATTTTTTGAACTCCATGCACGGTGTCATGGACGCGACTCCACCCCCTGTCTTTCATGAGCTCCCGATGGCGTTAAAATCCCCCACAATAACCATGTTATCCCGCCCCAAAGCACGCACATCCAAAGAAAAGTCGCATCTAGCAATATACGAGCACCGAGCATGTACAAAGCCCATAAAAATTGGGAATTCTCAACCCCACTTTGCAAACCACAATTTGATCGGAGGCCCAATGAAATTGCACCTGCATATTATTAGTACGAACAAATACCCAAATATCTGGAATACCATTTGCACGGAAATTTTCTGCAACCAAGGTGAGATTAATAGCATTCCAAAATGAAGCACTAATAGTAGAAAATTGAACTTTCGGCTCCTAATCGCAACAATATCAGGTTTATGTACGCGACATAAGTCCTTGAGCATGGATCTAGAGGCATCGTTGCCAAGACCTCTAGCATTCCAAAACAAGCAATTCATGATAAATTAGGGGGAGGGGGACGCACCACGTGCGTATCAGAATCAATACTCTCAAGGAAAGCATTACCTAGTTGTTCTTCTTCCTCCAAGTCTGCCGATCACTTTTTAGCCACCGCCGCCATTGCCTTAAAGCTTTCCTTATAGCTTGTGGAAGTGATCTCATAGTTGTTAATGGGTTTGCTGCTAGCCACCTCATCGATTGCTTTTTGTACTTTATCCAATCCGTTATCACTGAAGTTCCTATTATCATTATTTGCATTCGTCTTACTTGGGCTTGCCAAAATAATCCGTCTATCCGGATTGTGAGCCTGCAAAACATCCAACCCATCCGTCTGATCCTTATTCCCTCCGTTAGCCTTGTCTATTTCCGTCCCCGTCGGATTATCCACAAGCACCACCTGTTCATTCCCATCATTCTCCTGTAGTAAATTGAAGGAATTTCTCGTATTAATGATGTTCGGAGAATTGATCTCCACTGGCCGAACTCCACGTTTTCTCACTTGAACCCATTCTTCCGTTGCCACCCCTTTTCCTTTGTTTTGGAAATTACGACCTCTTTCCACTGATCTTCCTCTCACCGGACTATCAATAGTTTGTGTCTGTTCGGTTTGAGGGCGTGATTCCTTAGGCGTATAGTGCCTACAACGATTAACATTGTGCCCCACTATTTTGCAATGAGCACAAAATTCTGGAAGGTTTTCATAACTGAGTGATACGAAAGAGCCATGACCAACTCTTTCTATCATGATAAATTCTTGCAATGGTTTATTTAAATCGATTTCAACAAGGACTCGAATAAAGTGTCCAACTTCTCCGTTCAAGGATCGTTCATCAATTTGAATAGGGGTTCCCACATCGCTAGCTATATTATTGATGAGCGACGGATGCCAATATTCAAATCCTAATTCATAAATACGGATCCAAACCTGCGCCGTTGATGAGTTAACCCTGTAGGGATTGAAGTCTTGCATCCAATTCATTAACCGTATCGAACTAGGTTGCAAATTCCACGTAGTTTTTGAAAATATTCGATTCCGCTCCTCAATGTTGGTGAACTGCAGGTTGTAGTATCCCCTTCCCAAGTGAATCAGTTTCCATGCATCCACAATCTTCCAGAAATTTGTCAATTTCGATTTTAGCTCCGGCAGCGTTAATGGCTTAAACCCTTTTGGCAAAAGAATTCTCCCAATCAACGTATTTCTTAGTTCGGCCGTCCTCTGTTGATAGATGTTTTCATCTATAGTTACTGAAAAGTAGTCTCCTTTTTTCACCGGGCGTGACTCCTCTATCGTAAAAATGTGGGCAAAGTTCATAGGTTTATTCTCATGCACCTACGTGTCGTCTTCTTCGCCAGAATCCTTGGTATTTCGTGGTGTATCTCGTAAGCAGGGAGAAACAAAGTCATCAGTTGTAGGGCAAACCTTAGAATTAGGGTTTATCTTATGAATATGTGTGAACGCATGCAAACTAGGGTTTCTGTCAAAAACCCTTTCTTGAACCCTAGGAATAGGGTTAACGGTACTTGTTTCTGTCATAAGCCGTCGAGGACGTTCCTCCATGAAGGTTGTGTCGTGTGACAGTGGAGAAGGTATGTCCCTGATTGACTTCGAAGACGATGGTTGAAAATAAATATTCGTCCGGGCTGTAACCATTGGGATGTTGGTAAGCAACGTTGGGCGTGACTAGGCTGCTAGATGTTTGAATCTCAGGGAATAAAAATACATCCAGGATCGGAGAATCAGAGAATGATTTCACATTAGTAGTTCTCATACCAGACGGTTGTTGTTTGCTATTAATGTTATCCTAAAATTGTGAATGGGAGAAATAAGGAATTTGAGCAACACAAAGATATTAGGTATTCTGAATCTAGTTTCAGCTGTCCTGTCAGCATACTCAACTGGCTTCTTGCCTTTTCTCTTGTATCCAAGACCAGTTTTGTTGTGATTGTATTTTTGAGTGGATGTAGATGCAATATATGGTGCTTTGGATTTTTGGATTCCCTCATTGCTTGAGGATCCTATTTCCATAACAACTATTGGGACTTGGGCATGCACAAATGAATTAAATCCAAAGCATGTCTTGTCACCACTTTATTTTTGAATCATTATAAGCTCATCCAATGATTTGGATGTCTTAGTGAATGATGCAATCACATTTTTAAGATCATTTTTCCTCTTTTCTGTAGCATCTAAGTCTTTTGGATCTTGGCAATTTCAGCCTTCATCTTAGTGTTCCATCAGCTATGTGACTCAGAGTACTCAGCTCTTTAGTCAGCTGTGAGTTTTGGCATTTAAGCTGGATGTTTTCCTCATTTAGCAGTGTGTGTGAGGTTTTTATGTGCTCAAAATCTTTCATTGTTTTGTCAATAGAATCATAAAGATATGTGGGTGATGAAGTGTTTGTATCACAATCACTATCACTTGAATCAGAAGGAGATGAGTTAGAGTGTACCGTATCTTCTTGATCTTTGGAGTCTTGTTCTTTGGCCATGAGGCATATCAAAGCCTCTTCCTCTGTGTCATTGAGTAGTCAGCTTCACTACTATCTGAGTCTGTTGGTTCCTTGCACTTGGTTGTTTCAGCAGTCTCAGCAGCCAACATGATTTTCTTCTTTTCTTGTCTTCTTTCCCTGAAGACTTTTCTATCCTCTTCATTTCTGTATTTGTTTACTGGTGGATAAGGACAGTCAACAACAAAGTGTCCTGGTTGCCTGCAATTCCAACACAGGTTCTCAGCTCTCTGCAAGTCAGTTCTATCAGTCCTCTGATTATCAGCTCACTGATACTCAGTTCTTTGATGTTCAACTCTCTTGGGCGGTCTGTCCTCCCTTGCTTTGGAGGATGTTGAGTGTCTTCTTGAAGATTCACCCTTGTTCCTTTTATAGTTCTTATTGAAGAATTTGTTGAATCTTTTCACCATCAGGGTAATTTCTTCTTGGTCTATTGTCTCCTTGGATTCACCTCTCTTTGCTTCACCAGCCATGAGTACAGCTGTCTTGGGTACAACTGTCTCCTCTTGTTCTTTTCTTCTTAGCTCAAACTCATATGCTTTAAGATCAGAGAACAACTCATGGTTTGATGTCTCAGTGAGGTCCATGGAATGTCTCAGGGCCATGACCTTCTTTTCCCACTCAGCTGAGAGAGACCTTAGGATCTTCAGGCACATTTACTTATGTGTGTACTCCTTCCCTAGAGCTGAAAGCTCATTGGTGATCTCTGTGAATCTGGCATCCAGCTGATCCAGACTTTCACCTGCAATCGTTTTAAAATTTTCAAATTTTTAGACTGCAACAATTAATTTATTTTCTTTGATTTGATTAGACCCTTCACAAATCAAAGTGAGTTTTTCCCAAATCTCTTTGGCTGTTTTACAAGATTTAACTTTATTAAACATAGCCTTATCAAGAGTTTTATAAAGTATATCCTTGGAAACATTGTCAAGGTTGTATCTCTTTCGATCATCGTTGGTCCATTCACAACGTGGTTTATCCACCATAGCAGGTTTGGGCTATGCTTGTGCATCATCCTCTCATTCAGCAGGAGCTTCCTTTCTCATAGCAGTGTTGACCTTTAGAATTTGTAGTGGCCATCCTCAATCACTAGCCACATTTCATCATGCAGAGCTGATAGATGAGCCTACATATGAATTTTCCAATCATCAAACTCTTCCACAGTAAACATTGGAATGCTAGTTAGATTTGCTTCCATGATAATAACTTTGCTTTTGAATAAAAGATTTAAAAACTCAAGTGTTGATTCTTTGGAAAAGAATGAGATCTAGTTCAGTAACCAGTACGGAAGGCTCAATGAACCAACCGCTCTGATACCACTTATAGGTCCCAAGGGGTGATGTGTAAGGTTTAGAAGGGGGGTTGAATAAACCTTACCAACTTTTCGATTTTAGCTCTTTTAAAATATTTTCAGAGTTAACTCAAATCAGCTAAGTCCGTGAGGGACAGCTAGGTTGGCTTACACAGCAAAGTTACCCACTCAACAGACTCGACTGAGCTGTTGATAGTATAACTTAGCTGCTTTAAGCTAACACTTAGAATTACAGTTGATTTGATTTTGTCAACGGAAGACTTTTCACCCTTATGATTTTTAAGCACGTTTTACAACACTTATTTTAGCAATAGTTATTATCAGCAGAGTTTAGCAAGTTTAACTTAACAGCAGTTATAAAGTGAAGCAGGTAATAGAGTGTGCTAAAAAGTAAAATGAACAAAAGCAATTTTTATAGTAGTTCGAGGATGGGGTAGTTCCTCTAGTCCACTCTTCTCCAACTCTTGGAGAAATCCACTAAGTAACTTAAGTTTGGTTACAAAGTAGTTATCAGTCCGAGACAGCTTTGATCACACAGCCTGCTGCTCCTGGGACTCAGCTTCTTCACAAGACAGATGTCATGTTACTTCAGCCTCTTGGACTTGATCACTTAGCCCTCCAATAGGTTAAAAGCACCAGTTCGAACTGGAACCTTACTACTTCTCCTTCAACCTTGGAGAGTAGACCCCTTTGTTCTTAAAAATAGTTTTCCTCTTCAACTGATAAAGTAATCTTTCCTTCACTGAGTGTGTTGGATTGAATTCCTTCGAAGTTTAGGATTGAGGATTTCTTTGAAAAGCCTGAGAGAAATTTCAAGTTATTGCTTGCTTGTATGCTTGATAGTCTATGAAATTCGTAACCTTCTCTCACTTGCTTCCTCAGCATTTTATAGTGCACATTTGAAATTATGCCCGTTTAAGAGATAGCTATTAGTGAAGCAAATTCAATAAAACAACAACTGGTACCATAGAGAAGCGGCCATAAACTAGAAGGCATTTTTGTTATGCTACTAATACTTGTACTTGCTCGCCTATTCTGCCCAAGCCTGGCTGAGGAAGAGTTACGAGGCGTAAAACAAACAAATACGCTGATGGGCTGGGGGCATACTATGTGTAATGATTTCTTCATTCGCGATAAATAATAAATGAAAAGAAAAAGGCATTCCTAAGACCGACCCCCAAGTTCCATAGCTACATAAATTTCAAATCACACTCGTAGGTTGTTGGTTTGTCTTGTCTTGCAGCATTGATGTGGATCGTACCATGAATTAAATGCTCTGCAGCCTTTCCTTAATCTCTGCAGGTTTTCAGGTACATCTCATTGGTTCCTTGCTTTTTACACTCTTTCAGCAAAACAACTTTATTGCTGGCAGCCTGACACATGCCTATTTCTAGCAAAATCTTGACTTATCTTGACAACAGATCTCTTTCAGCTTTCTTCAAGTCTTGTCTGTTGCATACCTCTTTGACATTCGATTCCAATCATTTTGGAATGACTTAGCTGTCAGTCATCTGACTGAGACAGCTTTTCCGTCACTTGACTGAGTCTTCACTTCACTTCACACAGCTGATACACAGCTGGGTTTTCTCTTCGATCATCAGTCGACTCATGTAATCTTCAACTTAGCTGACTCCAACTCAGCTCATACAACCCTAACTATTACATTGGGCAGTTAAGACTTTTTTCAAACGTTTACTTTCTTATAGATAAACATGCTCTATAAATAGATACAATTCACACTCACAAAATTTGTTATCAACCAAATATATGTATTTAAAGAGATTTTTTCATAGTTTGTAATAATTTATTTTTCTATAGTTTAATCGGATGATTTATAATCAATTTAACTATCTTTATATTTTAATTATCTATTGAAATTTTAAACTTTTTTGCAAATCACTAAGAAAATATTTTTATAAAATTAAAGTTCGTGCATCACATGGTCTGAAACATACCAAATATGATAACTTAATAGAGAAAAATAATTAGAAAATTCAAATAATACAATACAAATAATCCCCAAAGTAAAATTACAAAAAATTAAAAATTGACTTAACAACATGAATAAATAAAATTATTGTTCGTAGTTCTCATATACATGTATTAATTTTTAATTTATTACACGACTAGCTTTGCAAAAATCTCTACCTCCAATTTACACATATGAATAACTTTCAAAATTAATTTTGCACCGAATTAACTACTACAACCAAGAAAATAAAACATGGCACCAATTTTCACACTTATTAAGAATCTAAACATGACTAAAGCGAAATGTGCGAATAAGTTGCGCCTTGTGCGATTTAATGAAAAAATAATTTTTGAAAATCGAACACAAATACATAGTTTTGAATGCATTTTTTCCTAGGATTATCAGGTATGGTATTTTCTTCTCTTTGATTTAATAAATAATATTAAATAGTATTTATCACGTATTCTTTGATGCTATTTAAAATTGTTACAATATAGGAGATATACTCATAGAATTATTAGGAGAATGCATACATCATAGCGCAAAAATGAGGCCTCACATCTCACAGATATACAACCCATACATAGCACGGGTTAAAGACTAGTTTTATTAATAAAAAATATCCAATGAAGATATCTTCCACTTTTATAGTACTTTATTTATTTAGATAATATAGACAAGTTGTTTAGATTATTTTTTCTTTTATATTATCTTTTGGCTTTTAGAATGTATATGGAAAAAATATGAAAAAAATAGTTAATCATGGATTAACGTGAAGCTGCTATGTGTAATTGGGAGAATGCATGAGGAGTTTTCCATGCCTCATAATAGTAAGGTTATGACATGTGGCCTTATTGTTTTTGCTTTTAGTATACAGGGTTGATGCTTTTATGTAAACCATATAAGTTTTGAAATGAAAATGTATTTATATTACTCATGTATTTGTTTTGCATGAAACGACATGATAAGTGATTACGTTTAAAATTAAGCTACTAGATATGTGCGAAATATTAATAGATTTAAATATAAACTTTAATATAATTATAAAAATTTCTCATCAAAATAAATAAATCTAATAAATATAATATATATTATAGTATTTTCTCATTTTTAAATAGTAAAGAATTGGAAGATTCTTTACCTAAGGGTCACAATGATGGAATGAGATCTTCTATTTGAAAAAAATTTATTTCTTTTTCATCACCTATTCCACCGCATGTATGTATAACCGCCACGTTTTTTTTTTTACGGTTATCACTTCTCTTACACATAATTTATGCTTGAAATTTAATACGTTAATTTGTATACACTTGACAATAATCCGTACGGTAAAATATGAGATGAAACATTATTTCGGAACAAATGATCTCATCAGTATATATAATAATCCATGGAAGCAAGAAATTCATTGAGTAGAAATGAGGAAACTAGAAAATAGAGTAACGTCCAGAAAAAGCTTAATTAATTAATTCATCTTTATGTCCAATTAATTAGAAAATGCCCAATTGTGTTATCTCAACTTTGAATTAATTCACACTTGACGTGTTATTATGAACCCAACCCGCAAGTTCACATGAGACATGCATGAAATCCAGCTTTTATGACTGGAAGATTTGAATTTCCCACCCTTCTCCCCTCTGATTTTTAATCCCTAGGCATAGTTGGAGTATTTCACAAGATAAAATTTTGACGGTGATGCAATGTTAGTACAAAATTAAGTTTTCTCATTGATTTGGTATTATCATATCATTTATTGTCCAGTAGGTCTGTAAGGTGTGGTTTCCAAGTACACAAATTTTACAGATAAGGTCAACAAAATTGCCATTCCTGTACTGGCTTGAGTAATTTTTATTTTGTTTTGAAGACTAAATTAGTGTAAATATTATTACAGCATGTAATATGCATGATGTAAAAAGGGAAATTAGGTAAAATACCCCCCAACAAGGGGGTATTAAGGAAAAATACCCCCACTTTATTAAACAATGAAATCTACCCCTTTTCCCTACCTAAAATGTCTACTTTACCCTTAACTTAAAAAAATCAAAAAAAAAAAAAGGAAAAAGCGAGCACATGGGCGGAGTGAAATTTTCAAAATGGCCTTTCATTTTCACCATTACAAACCCTAGTTTCACCATTATAAGCCTACTTCTCAACATTTCGAGCAAAGAGATCAACATTACAAGATTTTCGAGCTCTTCTTCAAAATTACGACCCTAGTAAATGCGACGCGTTTGAAGGAGGCAAAATCGAGGACCCGTGTTCGACAATAAATCTCGATTCTTGCATCAAAAATATGGATAAAGGTTAGTTTTGATTGTTCTTTCGTGTAATGTTAATGATTTTCATTTTCGCAAAATGGTTCAATTAACCAATTTTTCACGATTTTTGAAATGGGTATAATTTGAAGAGTTTGGATTTTTCGCAAGTTGTATCGTAAGCAAACACGTGGCATAACCGTAGGCAATTGGGTGAGCGATTATGTTAAATATCAAAAATTGTGGGTGGACAAGTGAACCGACGGGATGTGGGCACTTGGTGGGTATTTATGTGGCGATTGTGTGGGCGGTTTGTGTGGGCGATTAAATTCAAATGTCATTTTGTTTGGGAGGACAAAGTGAATCGGACGAGATGTGGGCACTTGGGTGGGTATTTATGTGGCGATTACATTGAATGTCAAAATTTTGTGGGTGGACAAATGAAACCGATCTTTTATATCTATCTATTTGCACGGGGGTTCATATAATGCTCTTATGGGATGGAGTTTGGGATTGTGACATAAGTACATCCCGATGGAGGTATACAAGGAAGCATTCCAAAACTGTTCTCTTCCTTCGAGTTCACTTACACCAATTGTTGCGGAAAGCTTATATTTTCTCTAAATTCAATCCATATGAGTGTGAAATAGAGTTGACCGAGTTGGTTTGGCTATGAACATGTTGATCCTTTGCCACCATGTCCACCGATGATGACGATGTCGAGCTACTTGTTCGCATGAATAGCGAGAAGCCTTTGTCATTCGGTTTGTCTGATTAGAAGGAAAAATAAGAAGAAGAAAAAACACTCTTTGGAGTCAGCTAGTAGCAATCAAGTGATGTTACCAATTAAAAAAGAACCTATCATTGAAGAGCTTATGCCACCTCCTAGGTGCGTTTACTAAAAGCGTAAAATGAGGGCTGCAAAAAGAAAACCAAGTACACTTCCATATTTTGATATGACTATGGAAGAACTTGAGAATGACCCTATGTTTTGGGAGGATGTAGATATGTCAAGTGGCGATGATTGTCCTATTACTTCTGAAGAGAATGATGGTGGTGTTGAAACTATCTACATCCCAATTGTTCAAGAGGATCTACCACGCCCCAAGAATAACATCGATAAAGGCAAAGGGGTTGTCAAAGAAACATCTGGTTTTGAAGAATATTTAGGTATGACTATTGAAGACCTTGAGAATGACCCTCTGTTTTGGGAGGACGAAGATGGTAGTGGTGGTGGTTGTGGTGGTGGTGTTGAGGCGGCGACAGGGGGAATGCTAAACTCGGGGGTGGGCACAAAAGTCGTCTAGAGAGTAGGCAAGAACATCAACCAGAAAATCGCTATGATGATGGGCAGGATAATGGTAGGCAGAAGTGTAGGCAAGATTGTGGGCAGTCAAGTGGGCATAAGAATGACAGCAATGTGGGCAGGCAAGATTGTGGGCAAGATTATGGGCAAGATTGTGGGCATGAAGGTAGGCATGAAGGTGGGCATACTGGGCATGGTAGTCAATCATGCAAAAGGAATTACGGCCCCGGGCACAAAGGTGGTGTGGGGCCTATTAGCAATCAAACAAGCGGTTGTAACTCTATCTCGGAGATGATGATTTACAGGTTGGTCAAGTTTTCCGTCGAAAGAAGAATTTACTCGGCGACTTGCAATAATTTGTATCTTTGAAAAATAGACAACACATTGTTAAAAAGTCGGAACACGATTAGATTTGTTGCCAAGTGTGTGGATAAAAATTGTGGGTGGATGATACGCGTGACTAGGCGGCGAGGTGGGCATCTATGGGTTGTTGTGAAATATATAAATTGTCATGAGTGTTCGATTGAAATGAACAACCATGAGCATCGGCAGGCTAGGAGTAAGGTGTGTAAGTCCAAGCGGCTACGATAATCTAGAGGGGGGGTGAATAGATTATCTCCATCTTTTCGATTTCGCCCTCTTTTTATAACCGAATGCTCAAACACAATAATAAAGGTGCGGAATGTAAACAACACACGTCGATTTAAAGAGGTTCAACCCACCTAGGGCCTAATCCTCTACCACCCCAGTATATCCGGGATGGATTTCAAAAAGAAAAAGAATTTTATTAATTACCAAAATTAATATAAATTCAACTTACAACACCTTGAAGAGCACCACATTCTTCTTCAACAACACCTTTGGAGATTACCACAATCTCCCTTTGAAGATCACCACAATCTTCCTTCAACGACACCTTGTGAAGATTACCACAATCTTCAACCTTGAAGAATACCAAATTCTTCAACACCTCAATAAGAAGATCACCACAATCTTCTTGCACCTATCACCTAGATCATCCAAGTGTGTTCTTACCACAAGAACACTCACAAGGATATCTTGTGTTGAATGATAACCAAAAATCAAGATTACAACTCAATAATGAATAATACAATTTGAGTGCAAAGTGTAATCAAGAATAGCCTGACCTCAAGGATGTGAAAGTGATAAGCTAGGCAAATTTACAACAAGAATAACAACAATGAAAGACCAAGTATTTGCTTGAAGTGTATCTTGTTGTGTTGTATCTCAATTGTTGTATTGGTTGCTCCAAAACTTCCTCTATTTATAGGAGATGATTGATCAAGCATAGGCTCCTCTTGGGGATTGAAAATCTCTGAAAAAATACAATTAAAATCAAGAATATAGCTGTTAGAAATCAATCCCACAATTTAAGGAAATGTGTCTGTTTGTCAAACGGTCATATTTTTCTTGTCGATGCACAGGCGACCGTCATACGAAAATAAGAGAATTGAAGAACACTTTGAAAATTTCAACAGGCGGCCCAGGTCGACATAGGCTTCGACCGGTCGACCCTGTCTCAACCGGTCCCCCTCATTCATTTTGTTGGAAAAATCAACTGCTTTCAACGCCAACTTGCAGTGCCGGTCGACCCACGGCGGCCGGCGGCCGACGGCCGATCGCGCCGAGCGGCCGGTCGACTGCGACATTTTTCATCCGTCTCTTTTTCTCGTTTCAAAAATTATCTTGAGTGCACGGGTTGCCTATAGGGCGACCGGTCGACCACGAGACAGAAATGTTGTCCAATTTTTGTTGAAAATAAAACTCAAGAAATACTCCGAAAATTTAGTAAAAACATTTTAAATCAATCGGGAGTATTTAGACAACATTTAGGAACCTTGTTTAGACGTAAAAACTCATTGACATAAAATCATTAAAAGTGTTGTCCAATATTATCAAAAATAAACTTGAGGAAATACTCCGGAAAATATTAAAACCATTTTAAATCATTTAGGAGTATTTGGACAACCTTTAAAAAAACATTGTTTTGGTGACAAAATCAAATCATCAAAATTAAGATAAAAACATGTATCAAACAAGGTGTTGGGTGAGGCAGTTATGTACAGGTATAAACAACCCACACATTCATACCCACCTCTAGCTATTATTGCTAAAATAAAAGATAAATTCAATGTGGACATAAGTTATGACAAAGCATGGAGAGCAAAGGAAGAAGCAATTAAATTGGTTAGAGGTTCTCCGGAAGATTCGTTCAAACAACTTGCGGCGTACTTGGAGCGTGTCCAACAAGTCAATCGAGGTACTGTGACCGAGATTGAGGCTGATGAAGGTGGTTGTTTCAAATATTGTTTTATGGCTTTAGGTGTGTGTATACGTGGATTTTGGACATGTATTCGACCCGTATTAGCCGTGGATGGTACGCATCTAAAGGGAAATGTACCGGGTATGTTATTAGTGGTGCCAAGATGGACGGTAACAACCAAATTTACCCTTTAGCATTTGCCATTGTTGACTCGGAGAATGACGCTTCATGGAAATGGTTTCTTGAAAAGATAAATGGCTTGTTGGCGGAGAAGAATGATTTGGTTATTATCTCAGACCGCCATCAGTCTATTGCTAATGCCTTTAAGGAAGTTTTCCCTGATGCACACCATGGAATTTGCATCTACCATCTAAGACAAAATGTTGTTGCCAAATTTAAGGATGTCGATGTATCGGCTCTAATCTATTGTGCCGCTAAGACATATAATGAATCCAATTTTCGACATATCATGAACGAGATATATTTTGTATCTAGTGATATATATAACTACCTGACGACTGAAAATATTCAGAAGGAGCAATGGGCTCGTGTGTTTTTTCCGGGTAGAAGATATAGCATCATGACTACCAATATCGCGGAGAGTCTTAATGCCGTGCTCAGGGATGCTAGGGAATACCCTCCGGTGGCCCTTTTGGATGCAATCTTAATGATGTTGATGAGGTGGTATGCGGGCGGCGTAATGTGGTGAAGATGAAATATCCATTGATGATTGAAATGAGAAAATTGTTCGAGAGCGGGATGAAAAGTAGTGTTAGGTACAAGTAGGCAGACATGTGGGCAGAATGCAAGGCAAATAGGTGGGCAAGATGAAAAATTCTCAAAAACACATGTGGGCAGACTGCAAGGCAAATAGGTGGGCAAGATAAAAATTATCAAAAACACCCAAGTCCATACATATTCCAACCTAAAAACACATTATAGACTACAGAATATGATCATAAAATCCACACAATACGTCACAGACTCCACAAAGTAGTGTTAGATACAAGTAGGCAAACATGTAGGCAGACTGTAAGGCAAATAGGTGGGCAAGATTAAAAATTCATGAAAAGACCCAAATCCATACATATGCCAACCTAAAAACACATTATAGACTCTACAGACTCCACACAACACATCACAGACTCCACAAAGTGGGGAAAGAAGTGGGCACTGAAGTGGGCAACGACGTGGGCACTCATGTGGGCAACGCCGTGGGCACTCATGTGGGCAACGCCGTGGGCACTCATGTGGGCAACGCCGTGGGCAAAGCACATGGCTAATAGGTGGGCAACAAAAAAATATTGGAATAAAGCCAAGTACAAGCACATTCCAACCTAAACACACCATTAACTCCGCAAAACATGAATCATTCAACGTTAAATCTCGTTTGAAGTCATATAACGAAACCCTAAACTGTTTATTATTTTGTTTTCAAAACAAAACCCAAAATGGTTCAAAAAAACTAACTAAAATAAACATATAAGAGAAGAAAATGAAACAACAAACCTTTTCAACCGAAGAATGACCTTTGATTTTCAAAAACGGAGACGTCAAACAATCGCAATGGATAACACTAACGGAGACGTCAAACAACTCGTCGGAACAGGTGCTCGTTGGAATAGGTTCTCGTGAGGACGTTCGCGTGTCGAAGAGAGAAAGCAGTGGAGTCGGAATTGGGTTGGAAGGTGAGAAGAATGGAAGATGAGTCGGACGTGAGAGGGAGAGAGAGAGTAATGGGCAAATGAAGGGTTTCCGCCTATTCATATTCTTTTTCTTTTTTTTTTTGGTTTTTTTAAATATAAGGGCATTTTAGACTTTTCAGGAGGAAAAAGGGGTATTTTTCATTGTTTAATAATGAAGGGGTATTTTTCCTTAATACCCCCTTGTTGGGGGGTATTTTACCTAATTTCCCATGTAAAAACCTCTGCATTAAGGTAAAGAACTAGAAAGTAGAAAGTTTTATTTTTTGTTACAAAATTTCAAAGAAAAACAGTTAATTGTGACTTGGCGCCCACTAGAACCTACCGTTTACTATCATATTTTGTGACATGTTAGTGATTGCTCCCGCTAGGAATCGAACCAGTGACTTTGGCACCTTCGCTCTGATACCACTTGTAAAACCAATTTGGATTAGGAAGACAACATTCCCTTGACCTTATTGGATAGTAGCATAATGTGACTTGGCTCCCAAGACTTATCCCATGGAACAATTTGCCACACCTTGTGACCGAACAATTATGAATAGAGAATTTTGCAGAAACAAACCTCAAGCAAAACTTGTGTGAGACTGTAATATTACATAACAGAAAAACATTAAAAAAATATAAATAAAAAGTGAAAGCAAGTTTTATGGTTGTTTAAATAGGGCATGGGCTATGTAATTAATTTAGGGATAATTACAAAACACTCCTGAAATTTGGACTAATTACAAATAAAAATCGAAGATGTTTCAAAATTACAAAAAAAATCCATCAAGTTTAATTTTGGCTTAAATTTAATGGAGTAATTGTAATATTTTTATAGATGTCAAGAAGGTTTTTCAAATGTTTTTTTTTCTAATAAAGGAGAAAATGTAAGATGCACTTAAAACTCAAGGGTTTCTTTTTTTTTTTTTACAATTTTCAAAATACTAGTTTTTTTTTTTTTTGGTAATTGGCCCAAACCTCAAGGGTTTTTGTAGTTATCCCATTAATTTATTCTTCAACAAAGACTAATAGACTCAAAACACATTACAAAACTGTAAGCCTATTTTCTGAATTCTGACACCACAAATCTCCAAGCTTAATAAGATCACTCATATTGCTCAAATCAATCACAACATTTCCAAATTTTCAATGGACAACCATTCAAGCAAACCCCTTCTCCTCCTCATCTTTAATCTCATTTTCTTCACCTCCTATCCACTGAAATCCAATTCTTGCCACCCTACTGATAAACAAGCACTGCTACAATTCAAGAAAAAAATCACTTTTGACCCTTCCAGCTTGCTAAAAACCTGGTTGCCTCAAACAGATTGCTGCACACAATGGGATGGCATTTCCTGTGATCCTTCCTCAGGCCGGGTCGTCAACGTCACCCGTCCGGGCCTGTATTCAGACACCGAATCGCCTGTCGACACGTCAATGTCTGGAGAGCTCTCCCCTTTTCTTGGCAACTTATCTTTTCTTCAACTTCTTGATCTCAGTAACCTCAAAGACTTGAACGGCCCGATTCCACCCGAATTCGGCAAGTTATCTCGATTGAATCATATGTTTCTTGATTCAAACAATCTGACAGGACCCATTCCTGTTACATTCCAGCATTTAAATCAATTGAAAAACCTTGTTCTTAGTAATAACCATCTCTCAGGCCCTGTCCGCATAAATCTTTTTAACAATTTAACTTCACTTTCTCAGCTAAGACTTTCATCAAACAGGTTGTCTGGTCCAATACCATCATCCATAGGAAAAATGGTTTTACTGACTAATTTTGATCTCCATGACAATAACTTCTCGGGCAGAATACCAGAAACCATTGGAGGACTCAAGAATCTTGTTTATTTCGATTTGTCCGAAAATCAGATAGCTGGAAATATACCAGAATCAATAGGTGGGCTTAGATCATTGCAACTTTTTCGTTTATCAGAAAACAAGCTGACAGGGAAAATACCACCTTCAATTGGCAACCTTCGGAAAATCCGAAACCTGGTTTTAGAAAACAATCGGCTCAGTGGAAAATTACCAGCAACAATTGGCCATCTCATAAATCTAAATGGTATATATTTCTCTAACAATCAATTCACAGGTAAAATCCCACCAAGTTTTGGGAACTTGAAGAATTTACAGAGCCTGGATTTATCAAGAAACAAACTTAACGGTCCAATTCCACGTCAGCTTGTGAAATTACAAATGTTACAAGATTTAGACTTGTCATTCAATCTTTTAAAGCTAAAAACCATACCTGATTGGTTTAAAAAATTACGTCTTTTTCGACTCTTGCTTGCAAATACAGGGCTGAAAGGGGATTTACCTGACTGGTTTGCTTCTTCATCTATTTCGACTTTAGATTTATCGAGTAATTTCCTGACAGGGAAATTGCCTTCCTGGATCGGAAACATGACGAACCTTTCCTTTCTAAATTTATCGAACAACGGTTTTCATTCTTCGATCCCGGATGAATTCAAGAGTCTGGTACTCCTGGAAGATGTTGATCTTCATAAAAACAAATTTTCAGGGACATTAAAAACAATATTCTTGAAAACATCCGAATTCACACGTGGGCACTACAGATCCATTGATCTTTCTTACAACATGTTCAGGGGACATATTGATGGCAACATTGGAGACGAGCCTGTCATGGAATTTATTGAAACCCTGATTCTGTCTCATAATCCGTTGAAAGGACGAATACCGAAATCTATCGGAAAATTGAGTTATTTGGAGGCGCTGGAATTAGTGGATAACGGCCTGTCAGGGGAAATACCGATGGAGCTTGGCAATGCGAAGGCGCTTAGAACTGTTTTACTGTCGGAAAACAGTTTGAGTGGTGAGATTCCTAAAGAAGTGTTGAATCTTGAATATCTTGAGAAATTTAATGTTTCTGAGAATCGATTAAGCGGAAAAATACCGCCACACAAGGCTGTTATTCCTGGTTCAGCTTTTGCGGGGAATCCTGGATTGTGTGGAGCTCCACTTTCTCCATGTAAGCATTAACAGATAGGAATAGGATCGAAAATAAGTTGTATTTTATCCACTTT
>JABTTQ020002147.1:0-12500 GCA_016081115.2 Rehmannia glutinosa | reverse complement strand
GATGTGTCTGTTCGGTGTCTTATTCCATCCTCCTTAACGGCTCTCCCACTGATCGTTTTACACCTACCAGGGGCATCCGACAGGGTGACCCCCTCTCCCCTTATCTTTTTCTCTTATGTGCAGAAGGCTTCTCATCTTTACTTAAGCAAGCTGAAAGAAGCGGGGCAATTCATGGGATTAATATCACTAAGAATGCACCGGTTGTTTCTCACTTATTTTTTGCTGACGACAGCGTCCTCTTCTTTCGAGCCAATGCCTTTGAGATAGACAGAATTACGGAGATCTTACGGACCTACGAACATGCATCGGGACAAAAAATAAATCTTGATAAATCGGAGTTATCGGCAAGCCGCAATGTGGACGAAACTTTCCTAGCGGAGATGGGCATGCGCATGGGTGTTCGCCAAGTAAATCAAATGGGAAAGTATCTAGGCCTGCCAGCGGTCATCGGGCAAAAGAAACGACAAATTTTTCAAAGTATCTTGGATCGGATTATGTGCAAAATGAAGGGATGGAAAGAGAAAACATTATCATGTGCGGGCCGAGAAGTACTCATAAAATCGATTATACAGGCAATCCCAACTTACTTAATGAGTTGTTTCTTAATTCCCCTAACAGTATGTGAAGAGATCGAAAAATCAGTTAGAAAATTTTGGTGGGGAAGCACAGACGGGGAGAGAAAAACACACTGGATTAATTGGAACAGACTCACTCAGTCGAAATCAGAAGGAGGGGTGGGCTTTCGTCAAATACGCCTATTCAACCTGGCGCTACTAGCTAAACAGGTGTGGAGACTCATGTTGTCACCAGACTCTTTGGCTTCCCAACTTCTCAAAGCAAAGTATTATCCACGTGGGGAATTGAGAAGTGCTAAGCTGGGTTACCAACCAAGTTTCTTGTGGAGAAGTCTACTAAATGCAAGACCAATGGTGTTAGAAGGTATGGCATGGAGGGTAGGTAATGGAGCACACGTCCAAATTTTTGGAGATAGATGGATCGGGATGAGTAACCTTGAGCGACCAAAACACACCACAGAGGCGCTGCACATCGACACCACTGTGTCTGAACTAATTGATCATGAAACAAAAAATTGGAGGGTCGAATTTATCAGACAAAATTTCGAAGCCCAAGACGCAAGACGTATCTGTGCTATGCACCTTAGCAGGAGACTACCGGCAGACAAAATGATATGGAGATACTCTCGAGATGGGAATTTTTCTGTTAGGACCGCCTACTACGCACTACAGAAACAAACAGAGGCTACGTACACGGATCTCCCGTCACCTAGTAGTCCGAATGGTACATGGAAGAAGCTATGGCATCTCCGAATCCTTCCAAAAATCAAACATTTCACGTGGTGAGCCTGTCTAAATGCCTTACCAACAAAAGACAGGCTAATCGAAAAACATATGGGGATCGATCCGGTGTGTGAGATATGCGGAGACGGAACGGAAATTCTAAATCATTTATTGTTAGAATGCCGGGAGATTGTACCAGTCTGGATTTATGGCCCAAGTCGTTTTGACCCAACAATGCAACTTTTTGGATCGTTTAAAAACTTTCTCTGGTGCAAAATGGAGTCACTCCCAGATGATATTATCGAATTTATATGTATTACGGCTTGGTGTATTTGGACGGCTCGAAATTCTTTCTACTTCGAACAGACACCGTTTAACGCCGAGAAAATTCGAATGAAAGCTCAAAGCCTATTTTTGGAGACTAACGGAAGCAAGCCAACATCCACAAGGAAGACACACGCAATACCGGATACGGTTAAATGGAAACCACCAGGCCCGGGTACCCTCAAGCTTAATTCGGACGCGGCAATTTTTAAAGGCGGTACAGTCGGTCTCGGCTTCATTATCAGAGATCAGGACGGGCTCGCTGTACTCGCTGGCTCAAAAAAATCCGGATGGAAGGAAGTAGCACTGTGGCGGAAGGCATGGCAATCCTGTTTGCACTAAAATCGGCTAAAGACGCGGACCTGCGGGGTTTTTATGTTGAAAGCGATTGCAAAATACTTATTGACGGACTACAAGGAAAAGCCATCCCAGACACACATGGAGACTTAATTAGTGAGGATATTTTGGACGCAGCTACTGAGTTGGATTGTGTTAATTTTAGTTTTATTCCTCGTGAGACCAACAACGTCGCACACTCCTTAGCTCGTTTTTGTAACGATAATGAAACTGAACACATTTGGTTAGGGAGTATACCTCCATGCATGGAAGGTATTTTGTTGTCTGATATAACTTTTGAGGAGTAATGAAATGTTGGTTTTGTTGTCAAAAAAAAAAAAAGTATGAAATTATGGGGTCTTAAAATTGGAATTTGTATGAACTTAACTATTCTCTCATTTTCATAAGGGATAATTACAAAAAATACCCCTGAGGTTTGACCTAATTACAAAAAAAAACCAGCTAACTTTAAAACTTACAAAAAGTACCCCTGGGGTTTGATTTAGTGTTAAAATTAAGGGGTAATCTGCAATGATTTTACAAATATGAAGGGGGATTTTGAAATATATTTCAAACCTCAGGGTATCTTTTGTAAGTTTTTAAGTTAGTTGGGTTTTTTGTAATTAGGTCAAACCTCAGGGGTACTTTTTGTAATTATCCCTTTTGATAATTATATAAGTTGTGACTTGTGAGGTACAACTTTTCTAAAGTCATAATAATATAAGAGAAAATGCTCCTCTTCCAACCCACAATACTACTAGTACTCGAAGCTTTTAAATAAATACACATGTTAACGAATCGTCATCATCTTTTTCTAAATCATTGATATGTTATTTTAAACATCCCTAGTTAAGAATCCAAAAAATTAATGTTTTGTGATTTTTTTTTTTTTTTTTGTCTTCAGAGGTATCCCCACACATCCAACCGAGCTATCCCCACACGCCGCCGGGCTATGGGCGTCGCCAATAGCTAGCAATGGGACTAATCCTCTGCAGAGGTGGGCCTACCCCAAACCCACACTCCACGGTAGTCAGGGGGATTCGATCCCGGGACCTCTAACCCACATAAGTGGGTGCTCGCCACCAGGACAACCCCCTGGGGGTGAATGTTTTGTGATTTGACTAAGTAAATTAGTGTACTTGAAGTCACCACTTGAGGCTTGGGTTCAAGGTCACTTCGCGTACTTTAGGTGGATGACCTAACACAGAACACATGTTAGGTTGTCACCGGCTAAGATCCTCTGATGTTTAAGTCAGTTCGGGTCATGAGGTAAACGAACAAAGAGTAGTCAAGTGATGAATAAACACTAAAAAGTTTAACCTCTTGATAAATGAACCTGACTTTTATAGTGACGATTATGTACGAACATATGGGTTCATGTGACATTATCTGGAGAACCTTTTCATGAGAGGATCAATGGTGGGGAGGAACTCGGATTGGCCCGGGCCAAACCCCGCCCAGACTAAAAAATGCACGGTTCCTGCCTCCCTTAGTCAGTTTTAAACTATTTTCAAGGGTGAAATAGTAAAATGACTTTATTGGTTTATCAATTTCGGTATCATTTGTATCCCCCAGTTTTATTCTCAATCTCCTAACATCAAACTGTTTTCAATATACTTGCCTCTTAAAAGTTTAAAATACATGTATTCTTTGGTACATTACTATAAAAACACATTCTTTTGAAAAAAGAAAAAAAAAATATAAAATCTCCTAAGATTTTGTACTCTTATTTGTTTGGTTGCTCATTGCTGGCGTAATCTCATCTCAGAATCTGACACGTCCGGCCCGATTTTTACTGGGTGGGCTGCGGATTGCGAGGCCCGGCCCGTATGTTGGATGTGGCGCACCGACACTCACTCATATAAGTCATAAGCATTTGAATTCAAACAATGTGTTAAAGTAATTTCAATTTTCAAAAATTGTTTCAGAAGCTACATCCACTGGGAAAGAGGCACGTAGCCCCTCCTTTCGGTCACATTTGCTCCTTGGAATTCAAGACATCTCAGACCACCTTAATTTCAAACTTGAAAGTTATAATTCATCAAAATTTAATTTGCCCATGAACTATTTATTCGTCCAAGGTATAAATGTGAATTTACGTATTCTACAGTTAAACCTTAGTACCATATTATATGCTGTCATTTTCCCTTTCAATTTTCTGCAACAATCAGTGACATGATATATGTTTGGTCAATTTCGTAGGATAGTTTATGAGCACGTACACCAAATTTGTGAAACAAACTACCTCTAAAACTAATGTTGCGCGCGTACATACTACATAGTAAATATATCAAATTTAATTAAATATGGAAGACAAAATGAGTGCACAAATGCATATTGAATTTTCTACATAATTTTATTTTGTATATATAACAACTAATCAGACATTTTCTTAGTTGCATTTTATATCTGACTTACTCTTCTAAATATTAAATGTAGTATACTAATAGAGCGTTATACATATTTAAATAGGCTCGATTAAATATAAATTAATTGAAGAACTAGGCTTCGAGCAAGGCCCGACTCAAGTGGCGGATCCATTTGGGTGAAATCCAAAGTAATCTTTAGTTAATAACCATCCGTGCATCCCATCACTTCTGAAGATTTTTAGCCTTCCTCCGAAAACATTGGATATCAAAATAGAGCCATATCACACAAACAATAATTGCAACCGAACTATTTCGAGTTAAAACACCCTAAATATCGAGATAGATTTAGATATGTTAGAAACGAATATTGATATGAACTTTTTTATTGTAAAATAAAGTAAAAAATAGGGTTTGTAATACTGCCAAGATCTGAAGTTGCTGCCTAGAAACAAATTAAAAATTTATGAACAACATGCAGTGTAGTAATGTCTAAAAGATTTTGCAAAGGGTATCGATATGGAAATCCAAAAACAATCAATCGATCAACATATACATACATATATATATATATATCCACGAAACTATAAAGAATGATTTACAATTTTACACTATTGAACGGAAAATAATGTAAAAATATAATATGAAAAGACTTAACTTTATTGAGAAATCGGTCCATATTTGTTACAAAAACAAATTATCGAAGTTTGTCGAATATATACAGATCCAGGCGAAATTAATTGAATCGATCTGAAAAAATATAGATATATAAAGATCTACTAGAAGACGGAGAACATGAACTATTGAACAAGGAAAATATGAAAACACAGATCTATAAAATAAAATACAAACAAAAATTTCAAATAGAAAATTAATATGCTCGATTTTTCTTTGCAGTGTGTATTTTTTTTTTTTTCAGGATGGAGAATCGATTTTGCAACATATTTTCTGTGGATCGATTTTGCTTGAAGAGGCAGACTAGAAAAGATGGTTCCAGACATATAGAAAACGAGTGTCGTTTTTCTTTTTTTTTTTTTTTTTTTTTTGAGGAAGAGAAAAGGAGAGTTTGAGCAAATCGAGAGACGGCAATTTTCAGATTTTCAGTTGCTGCCATTTATTTATTGGGCTGCCAAATAATGGGCTATTTGGTTGACATCTCTTTTTACAACAATCCTTTAGAATTTAAATTGTTTGGACCAGTCTTTGTCGGCCCATATATGTACTTCTTCTCTTATAAGTTATACCTGCCACATAAAAATTTATGGATATGGTTATTGTTCTATTTTTATTCATATTTATTTATCTTTTGTTTTTGAAAATTTGGATATAACAATCTCTACAAATATTGTTTTAGAAGATGCAAATGGTGCATCACATGTTACTTGATTTCTACATTGTTGACTTATGACGATTCTAAAAAATACTTTATTTTCTTAAATATTATAAGGTTTTCAAAAAATAACTTTCTTTCCCATTTAAAAATATCGAAATATGAAAGTATAAAACGGAAGTATATAACTTTTTTACCACTTCCAATAAATCAAAAGTGAAAAAATGTTATCATATTACTAATAGCCATTTAGAATAAATTAATTAAAAGTTTGTTGCGTATTTTCTCTCTCTATTCTATATATTATAAATTTTTCAACCAACAAATTAAATTACCAATAATTGATAACTAGATGTCTAACATAAAGATGTTGAGTGTGCGGCCCAAGTTATATCTTTTACATGCGAAAGACTGAGTAAAGAATAAGTCTTTTTTTTTATATCTCCTTAGACTTTATTCTTCTATCTTTAATCGATATTTATTTGGCTATATATTTTAATTATTAATTAAAATTCAATTTACTATCTCTAAAAAATAAAATTATTATTTCTAATATATAATCCGTGCATCGCACGGGTGGACTACTAGTATGTACTAATAATAAAAAATTATACCCCTATTTTTTCAGGAATGACTATGTCGAAAATGTATTGCATTAACTTATTGTTTTGTCACTTTTATTGAGAATCATGATGTGTTCCTACAAATTTCTGATGATGACATTGTAGTCAAAATGAAGACACGTTGAACCCAGTTGCAATTATATTTTTGATTTTAATGATATGTATGTTCTTTTTTATTTGCATAATATAGGGTTGTACAACTTTAAATATTAAACAATGTTTATGTGCATGTTATTTTTTAATATTTATCGTATCTCTATTTTCAAAATCCTAGATCCTCCACTCCTCAATTTCCATGTCTTACATGCATTTAGTAAGAGTACTTGTCGATATTATAGGGGGCTAAATGTAACTTAAGGAAATAAGATATATTAAAAGTAGAGCTTTCAATTAGGCCCGAAAAATATTGGGCTGACCCAGTTGGCCTGAAAGGCCGGTGCATTTTACATGTATTTTGAAAGTATGGGTGGGCAGGGCCGAATTCCATCGGGCCGCCATTTTTAGAGCCTAGGCCCATTTGACACCTCTACTTAGAAGTCAATGAGGTTTGTACTTTTGATGACTACTAGTAGTAAGAGGGTGTTTGACTGAGCTCTCCAAAACAGATTATAAGTTGTTAAAGAGCTTATAAGCTCTGTAAAATGTTTGACATTTTAAAAAGAGAACATGCTATAATAAGCTCTCAAAATAAGATGTTAGAAGTTTAGACTTTGCTTGCTCGTCAATTTTTTTTCTTTCTTTTATCTTCCGGACAAATTTCTCATTGAACGTGATATTATCTGTGAAAATATTCAAATAATTCACTATTCATCCATTCTTATTTTCATCAATCATATCCATTCGTAATTTTAACATAAAAACACCACATCAACTATTATCATTACATAAATATATAACAAATACACTATTTACTATCTCTTATTTTTCAAACCATTAATCACTTTTGTTAGGAAATTTATTTGTATAGATTTTGATGATGCATAGAAAACTTAGGTTAGAAAGTTGGCACCATGTTCTCTGTATGTATTTCAACTTTGTAATAGTTAGGATGGAAGCTGAGTTATCAAGCAGCTAAGTTGAAGATGCAGAAGACTGACTGATGAAGTGCATATAAGATTCAATTGTGTCGCAGCTGAGAATTGAAGAAGATCTTAAGTCAAGTCAAACAGTTGTCTTTCAGTAGACCTACGGCAGAGTCGTCCAAGAATCAAGGGGTATAGCAGCTGAAGGACTCAGAGAAAGCTGAAGAAGTCCGTTGCAAAGAAAAGTCAAGACTTACCCAAAATGGTAAGAGACAGGCCTGCAACCTTAAAAGTTGTCTTGATGAAAGAGTGCAAGTAGCAGGAGCCAATGGGATGTTTGCAGAAACCTGGTACGATTCAGGCACATGCAGCACATTAATGTTAAGGTTTGGTCAACATCAAAAGTTGCACAATAAGACAAGTCAACGAACAAGAAATGAAGTTTGAAAATTGTCTATCTCTTCAACAGACATATTTTCATACTCTAACTATAAAAGGCTGAAGAATTTTATGAAAGATGTATGTCACACATACAAGAGATATTTGAGCATTCAAGCAAGCAACTACAATATTCTCTCTAAGCTGAAAGTTCAAATAATCCTCAAGCCTAAACATTCGAAGTTGTTGACGTGTGTCTTGGATCAACATGCAAAATATATTGATATGACGATGTGTGTAAATTATGGCAACGCTTAAGAAATATAATGGAAATGGCTATCTCTGCCTTTTTATATCAAAAGCCGAGCAGGATAAGTCTGGTCGGTTCTTGTGTACAGTATTTGAGTATTACAAGATTTTTATATCCTGATTATCTCTCCTGTCTTTTTATTAGTAAATGAGAGCTATTTATACCAACACTATTTGGTCGGTTTAATCATCATTACATCTAGCATAATAGTAGGATTATGAGGAGACACGTGTCTTCTTCCTGATATGCAGGGAACATATGTTGACCAAGTATCGAACCTTGTTAACTCGTCACATTAGCCTGTTGACAAGTAGCACTTGACCTTGTCATTAGCATGTTGGATTTACTTAGTGAGATAACCATCTTGAACGGAATATCTTGCCCTTGTTTGTCTGTAGTGGACCGCGCTTGATTCACGCCACATCATCAACTCGGTTGCTGATGTCATCTTGGTCAGTCCACATCATTATGGATGGCTTACGTCATCATTAGCTGAATGACCACGTGGACTCATTTTGTCCAGCTCGACTCGGATATCATCAGAAGTGATTCTATCTAACACAACCTAGTGAAGGAAGGAAGCCAACTTCAAAAGTTGAAGAGAAAACCTGTTTGAAAAAAAATAAAGGGTATACACATCCGTGAAGTGAAGGAAGTGTAGTAAGGTTCAAGTTAGAACCTGGTTCGAATCCATCGAAGGGCTACGTAATCAAGTCCTAAGGGTTTGGAGAGCTAAAGTAGTGAGGCAGTTGTCTTACAAAGAGTTGAGTCCTAGGAGTGAAGTTAGTTGTGTGATCAAGGCTTGCTCGGACTGTATGTTGTACTTTTGTACAACCAAGTTGCATGAGTATATTCCTTCATGAGTTGGAGAAGAGTGGAGTAGAAGAATTACCCCATCCTCGAACCACTATAAAATTATCTGTGTCATTTACTTTTAAACACTTTACTTTCTGTATATTTATTTACATGTGCTTATTTGTTTGTCCAACTGATAATAACTAAGATAAAAACAATAGTTGAAAACCAAATCTTAAAAGGGGTGTTAAGACTTCCGTTGTTAAAATCAAGAAAATTGGCTTTATAAAAAGCTAACTTCATTCAACTGAGTTACTCTATCAATAGCTCACTCGCGTCTGTTGAGTGGTTAACTTTCCTGTTGAGGTTTGACCCAGCTGTATCCCAAGAGACAGTTGTTTTCTTGAGAAAACTTTGATTTGATTTAAAATTGAAAAACTGATTAAGTCTATTCAACTCCCCCTTCTAGACTTAACTGACACCCCTTCGGGCCTATAACTTCTAATCACTATTACACTAAAAAAGCTATCAGATCAACTATCATCATCATATTTTCTTCTTACATCCAATCATACTCTCAAATATTATTTTTTATCTTCCAAAATAAAATCTTCACACTATTCTCTCAAAAGCAGAAAAAAAATAAAATGAAATATCAAGCAATCACTCCCTTAAAAGTTTTTAAAAAGGTGGGGGGCTATAACTTATTTTCAAAATAAGATCTCTTATTTTAACAACCGCTTTTAACTTTGATCATTTTAATTACAAAAGTATCGTTACTAAAACCTTATAACCTTTGTCATCTTATTTTATCCAAACACTCCATCAATCTATTTTCAAAATGAGATCTATCATCTTATAAATTCTAATAATGTCCAACTTATAAAGAAGTTCAAATAAGCTTAATCAAACTCCCTCTAAGTCCTTAGAATTGGATTGTAGTCTAGTGGTTTAAGACTATCATGCATAGGCTAGAGGTTTGGGGTTTCGAATCCCACCAGTCTCTTCCCAACCAGGATTTGTACTAAAAAAACAAAAAAACTAGATTGAAAAAAAGAAAAAGAAAAGCACACCCTCTAAGTCCTTGCTTCCAAGGTATGTTATCCAGTCCCATTCTTTTTGTCTTTCAAAATAAATGACCATCATTAGAACCACCACTGGCCACTAATTCTAACATTAATTGAACCTCAAAATAATTAGAACTATGAAATCTGAGGACCACATCAATGTGAGAAAAAGAGATTCATACCCAAAATTCAAAAATTTGGGACCTCTGCCTTTTGAGTTTGAACTTCATTGCTTGACATTGAAATGCAGAGCTTTGCATGCAAAACAAGCCATATCTGTTTTGGTCATGGTAATTTACTTTTGCAGCTTTAAGTAAGGTCTCGTTCTTTTTATTTCATTTTAATTTGATAATTATGTCAACTATGAGCATAAAACATGATGGATACACTCACTTTTCCTTTTACACACCCCAATGGACTTGTTTACCTTGTAGGCCCAGTGGTACACATTATTTTAATAGTCCTGATCCGACCCAGATGTATGACACGTAGATACGTTCAAATAATCAACATTTCTGATACGAGGTAGATAATTGGAAGACAATAATCACCAAAAATATAATTTTTATTGATAATACGAAATTATGATTCAACAATTCGAAACAAAAGGCCTAATAATACTTTAAAGGAAGCCAAAAACTATATACAAATTCGAAATAAAAAAGAAAACATAATCATAAAAACCTAGAAACATAAATGAGCCAAAATATGCCTAAACAAATTAATCTTGGGCATAGACATCTTATATCAGCAGTTTGCTATTGTGTTTGAACCGTTTCATTATTTCAGAAAAAGAGCTCTCAATAGAAAATTTGATGTCGTTACCAAAAGTTAAGCCATTTACAGTTTTATTGTTTTACTCTTCTTATTTCGATTAATTGCAGCTCAAAACGTGTTTACGGTCATCCCACATTATTCTCATGCTTATCTTAAATATATGTGTCATCTATCCAACCAAGTACTGAAATAGATAGTGAAATAAACGAAGTGGAAGTTGAAACCTAGTGCTCACTCAAACTCAATGATAAATAATCTACAGTTGCATTCTTCAATAATTTAATTTTTAACCATGTGAAGTGCTCGGAATTTGGTATGTATAAACTTTATGGGCTCCAATAGACATAAACTACTTACGTAAGTTCAACGTTTAGAAATTGATTTTGGTTTATAAGAATTCATGAAAAGCTTGTACTAAAAAAACTAGGGTCATTGATTTTTTAGTACATGACTACCTATGTTTTCTTTGGTTTGATCACGATATTTTCCGAGCTTCCAATTTAGTACTCATACTTCATATTGTTTTTATAAATTAGTACCTATTAATTTTTAAAGACGAAAATACCCCCAAGATTTTTTTATTTTTTGTTAAAAAGTTATGCGTTAAGTGTATTATCAAAATTAAAAAATAAATTTAATTAAGAAATAACTTATTATTATTTAAATTAAATTATTAAATTCCTAATTGTAAAAATAAAATAAAATAAAATAATTATTTTTTAATAATTTTATTAAAAACTGATTAGAAATTAATATATTAAAAAATTGCTATAATTTTCTTATTTACTATCTGAATTTTAATTTTTGAATTATTTAATTTTCATTTAATTATTAATATTAGTTAACTAAATTAATTTTTCTTTTTGATTACTTAAATTTTAATTTATGTTTATTAATTTAATAATTTAATGAAATTAATTTTATTTTTTTCTAAAAGTCTTTAATATTTTTAGAAACTTCTTTTTATTAATTAAATTAATTAAAATTTTAATTGATTTTATATTTTAAATAAGTATACTCAAAAATTTATTTTGAGTATAACTTATATTTCTTTGGGGCATTTTCGTCATTAAAAGTGAATAGGTATCAATTTATAAAAAATGTGAAGTATATGTATTAAATTGGTAACTCGAAAATGTCAGGTACCAAATCAGTAAAGTGCCTATAGGTTAGATACTAAAAAATCAATAACCCAAAAAACTAATGAAAACCTGTGATCAATCTTGTGCTTTATTGGTAGAGATTTATACTGTAGATAATTAATCCTAATTCAATTTCATGTAAATAAATGTGTGTTGTTTCCATATTTCTCCCATTTGTACTATAAAAAAAATTCAATCTTCTTTACGTGGTGATGGGCCTTGCGGCCATTTCAATAGGGCATGGCCCAAGACCTGAGTGCAGTAGCCCTCTTTTTTTTGTCTTTTGAGAATCGAAATTAATTTTATTTATTCAAAATAAATTTACAACTGATTACTACATCGAGTGAAGAACAATTACAAATCCTATATGATCACAAATTTATACATATCAAAAAATAAAATTTTGAAACTAACAAATTAACAGATCCGTAGAACCAGAACATTGTAATGAATGTGCTAGACAAAACACGTACAAAAGAAATTGATCTTGCGTCTGTCACGTATCGTCAGGTAAAGGTCCATCTGAATCTTCTGAATAAAATCTCAAGTATGAGACAAATTCATTTACTGAAAAGAAAACGGCACCGATTTATGACAAATAAAAGCCACCTACTAGGGACAAATTTATTGAGATTAAAAGAATTGAAAATTACTTCCCCCATCTTTTACAGGAGAATGAGGGAAGAAAATGTGAAGAACGTAAAGGAACAAAAGCGGCTAGAGTTTGAAAGA
>JABTTQ020002146.1:0-50000 GCA_016081115.2 Rehmannia glutinosa | reverse complement strand
AATACAAATGCCACGCCCGGGTAGAGTCATATTCTTGAAAAACCCTTTGCGGCTAAAGTTTGAAACTCCTCTAGGGATCTCGGCTCAGATCCTGCATCGAGCAATGTGATCTCACGAGGGGGTCTTACAGCTAGGGAGTCTTTTAACAGTCCAGTTGGGGGGCCTTCATACCTTGCTTTCAAATCTTCGATTCTCCCGCAATGCTTCTCGATTAGCTTCTCAAATTCAACTTCAATGGCTTGTCTAGATTTCTTGTATGCCAAATCGCTCTCTCTTCTAAGGACAATTCTTTAGGTAGTTGGTGAGAATGGAGGTTGTCACTTCACCTTGTTGAGGGGTCTTAGCAAGCAAATTTTCAAGGGCAGCTTCTTCAAATCACTGCATTCACCCTTGGTGCTTGCTTCTCCCTTACTTCCATCCTTACAACTCCTCTGCTGCTTAATTTCATCTTTTCCCTTTTTGGCATCATCACCTGAGGTAGAGCCAATTGAGGGAATACTCCAACAAGGAGTAGATCAATCTTGTTGTTGTTCATGTCCCCGCTTATCATGACTCTTGGAGTATCTTTGCTCGAAATTCGATCGCAGAGCTTTCATCTTGGCGCCATCAGCCTTCATCTCGATTTGGAGCACCATTATTTCCTTATGCATGTTGGCCTTCATTTTTGAAGTTCGACTTATGTTAAGCTTTGCAACTCCATATCGCTCTTATGAGATTGATCCATCCCGAATATGTGGTCCCTTTGACGCTTGAAACTTGGCGTTCTCTCGAGCTCCGATCACCATTTTAGTGAATAAAGATTTGAAGTATGTGACTTGCTCATGCCAAAGTGCCTTTGTCTGCCCAATCCATTCCCTTATCCTCAAAATAGTTCCTCGGATATCTTATGTGATGTTTACATCTCGATTGTCAAGTCGTTGGTTGAGTGCAAGAAACCCATGTTCCATATTTTCAATGTCTGTACAAATGGACTTGAAGGCTTTGCGAAAGTCGGTTGCATCGATGGATCGCTCTTCGCCAAACAACATCAAAATTAAAACCCAATCGGCACCATTGTTGTATCAACAGGATTTCCAAGTTCTTCACTGGGACTTCGCACTTTCATTGACTCTGACTTCCAAGGGCACATGCGCCTCGAAATAAAAAGTAGTTAACAAAAAGATCCTCTGGAAAAATAGGAATCTCCATATCCTCGACCTGTGGAGCTTTTCCCTTTTCCTTCAAAATTTCTTGACTCTATGTGCCTCAAATGCCTCAGCGTCATCGGCATCTCGTCTCGTGTGTTAGCTCATTGCTGCACCCGATCCTCAATTGTCTTAACAACTTCCACGACATCGCAGTATCTTCCCTTTGAATAGACTTGTCCTCGGCTGACTCATCAGCGTCATTGGAAGGTGATGGCACCATGGGAGTTCGACCCTCAACCATTGTAAAATTTACAAAAGCAGCCTTTTCACCGGCTTGCCTACTCTTTGCCGGTGCCTCCTCAGCAGTTTTTCCTTGGATGATTTTTCATCATCAGTTCCCAAGAACTCAACCGCTGATGGGCCTTCAACATTCTCTTTTGCAGTCACAACTGCAGTAGGGTCTTCAACAGAAATCCCTTCAGCAGACAGAGTTGCTTTGGGGTCTTCGATGGCATCCATCGGAGTCTCAACTCCTACGATTGCACTTTCATGGCCAAGAGTCTCAACTCCCGTGGCCTCAACACCATCTTTTGCCTTGGCTGCATCAGCAGCTTCATTGGTTTGCATGGCAGCTGAAGTTTCAGCTGAGACAGTCGAAACCGTCTGAGAGTCGTTAACCTCAGTCTGTTGTATCTCAGATGTTTCACCTTCACCTCCAAACATCTCTTTAGTTTGGTCTCCCTCAGCCTCCTCCAACCCGGCTATGGTGGTTTGAGTTTCCCGGGGCGTACCACCGATTCTCGAGCAAAGGGGTCACTTAAAACCCGAGACACGATTGTGTTTCCTTTTGAGTATTCAAAACCCGTTAGGGCGGTGTCTCAACACCTTCTTCAGGAGTGACTTGGCTAAGGTGCCCTCTACATCACCTTCCTTAGCTTCATCGCCAACCTTCCTGGTTGTTTCATCCTCAGAGTGCACTGGAGATGTGGTGGCATCAATAGTTCGCACCATCTCCATTATATCTGGGCTAGGAGTAATCATAATAGAGGAAGATTCTCCTGGGCCCTTCTGCAATCTTTGCTCATGCATCCATTTGGAATCCTTGAGTGCTTGCTGCAGCCTCAACTTTCTCTCTTTGGATCGAGATTCCATCTCGCCGCCGCCGCCGCAGCACAAAGGCACTTTCAGGTACGCCTTCAAAGGGGCAGGGTTTATGTTCCTTCGTTTCCTCAATTGCCTTTGCCTTTGCTCTTCTCTTCTCCTCATCTTTAATTTCAAAGATGATGGACATGCAGTAATCTGAGTCTAGTGCGGAACGAACTAGAATGTTTCCAAGGAAACTTAGAAGTTCCTCTTCTTCTTCGATGAATTCTGGGTATGCAAATTGATCTCTTGCATAACTCACTTCCGCCTTCCTCCAAATCTTCAACCTCTCCTGTACTTCATGGTACACATAAGATAGTATTACCACTTCGTCATCATCATATTCGACATTGGGCACAAGAGGAGTCCTTTCTTCCTCAACAACTCGGGCATTAGTTTGAGGAGAATCAACAACCAAATCCTCACCGGTTAGTTGTTTGATTTTCTTTTTCTTCATCTATCTCTCGTAAATGCAGTTGTCTCATCCGTAGTCTCATCGACCTTCATCGCCAGCTTCTCAACTACATCGATCTTTCCTCACCACTTTCAACTTGCTCGGGATCGCTTCTTCCACTTCAACAGTCTCCTTCTCAATTTGAGTTCCATACTCACCGGGCATATCCAAGGCATATCCTCGGCTGGTTCGGACAAGTGGAATTTCTTCCTCTTATTCTTCTTCTTCTTCTCCAATGGCGTCGGCTCCACCATCTTTATCTTTTTAGCCGCAATCGGCTTTTGGGGCACAATCGAGCGTTTTTCCTTGCAACGGAGAAGGTGCGGGGGTATCCTTCTCGATCCTTCTTTGGCACAAGCGATGCTTGGTCTTCAACACTACAGAGAGGGCGGCTTTGCGCAACAACTCTCTTCTTCTTCTAGAATAGGCTTTGGAGAAGGAGCCTTGGCGGTTGTAGAAGTTTCCTCGGGGATAGGATCAGTAACTCACCTTCGCTGGTGTCAGCTCTTCTTGCATGTGCTTGCCTCTGAGCACCTGAGAGGTTTGCCTTGAACATCATCTTATTCACGTGGAAGGGTTTCCCATGTCCGGGGAATGCCTTTCACCTCCATCAAATGGCCAATCACAAGACCATAACCCAACAAACTTACAAATAGACCAGCATCAATAATGGGCTTGTTTATGACATTTTGGCAAATTTGGCTGAAGATGAACTTAGCCCAGATCACCTTTTTTTCTTCCATAAATAATAGCCATGACCGTCAGCTTTGTCCGAGACAGCTAATTGAAGTCGCCAAACTTCATGTCACACACTTGGACATAACATCCATTAGCTTGTGATAGTTGTCCTTGATCAACGACTTCTTGGGCCGTAAACAGCGACCTTTGCATAGAGACTCGGCTTGGCGATCTCCTTCCATGCCGCTAAGTTGATATCCTTTTCAGGTCACTTCCTTCAAATCGGACGAAGAAAGGCGGCAATACTTAACCAAATCCGCATCGGTAATCCTTTGAGGCTAGATTTCTCTAATTTATCGGCGATCTTCTAGGTGAAGGTCTTATCAACCCATTGCTTCACTATCCGTCAAAATCCACGGTCGAATCGAGTGGATCTTCTCGCACATCTTCACGAAGTCGAAACTTGATGCCATTTGAAAAAAAACTTGAAAACTCGAGCCTTAAACACTGCGAACTAGGGTTTTGCTTGGTTGCGAGAAAAAGCTTTGCCTTGCTTGAGAGAGATAAGTGTATTGTGAGAAGAGAGAAATTTGATTTTTGGGTATATATGGGATGTGAGGGGACGGTTTTTAGAATTTAAAAACGGTTGAGATTAAAAGCTTAAAACCACATTAATTTCCTCACATTAAATGCAACAACATTTTTATCCAATCATAGGCTAAATGTGTACATGCTATCTTCCAAAAGGGACTTAACTTTGCTTCTCTCTTCACATGAGGATCACTCACCGGTCCGCTAACTCAATACAGATTGACTAGTCTTGGCTTGATCAACTGTTTACTCTTGGAAAATGAAACTTGTTGATTTTCATTTCTCTCTTCTTTGACTCGATTGATTGAGTCTTCCGAGTCTCCTAACTCAACTCAATCTATCATATATCATTTTTAAGCTCTTCAAACATTGATTCACATAATGGCCTAGTGAATACATCAACTAACCGCTTATCAATTGAGATGTATTCCAAAGTGATGTCTTTCTTTTCAACATGATCTCGAATGAAATGATACCTCGACATCAATGTGCTTGGTTCTTGAATGCAATACAGAATTTTGAGTAATTTCAATAGCACTTGTGTTATCACACATAATTGGAATCTCCTGTTCTTGAATATCGCAGATCTCTCGGCTATTGCCTCATCCATAGAACTTGGACACAACAAATTTGCCGTGGCTATGTACTTTGCTTGATTGTGGATGTAACTATTGAATTTTGTTTCTTGTTGAACCAAGAAACTAACCTATTTCAAGCATTTGACAGTAACGATGTACTTTTCCCGTCTACTCTACATCCAACATAGTCCGGTCCGAGTAGCCAACTAACTTGAATCCTTCTTCCTTTGGATACCATAAGCCAACTTCTTGGCATCCTTTCAAATACCTCAGGATTCTCTTGGCTGTAGTCATGTGACTCTATTTTTTGGTGCGGTGAAAACGGTATACACCTACAACAAAGGTGATGTCTGGACTACTTTGTCAAAATAGAGCAATGATCCAATAAGGGCTCTATACCGATTTGATCTACATATTTGCCATATGCATCCATATCCATCTTGATTAAAGTATTCATGGGAATCTTCATCGATGACTTCTCTTCCATACCAAATTTCTTCACTAAATCTCCGGTATACTTGGTTTGACTTATGAAAGTTCCATCCTTCAATTGTCCGACTTGAAGACCTAGGAAGAAAGTCGCTCTCCTATCATACTCATTTCAAACTTCCCTTACATGAGGTTTGAAAACTTTTCACACATCTCTTTATTTGTGGAACCAAATATGATGTCATCCACATAAATTTGAACAAGCAATATACTCTTTTCATCTTGAATTCTCAAGAGTGTTCTATCAACCTTGCATTTGGTGAATCGATTGTCAATGCGAAACTAAGACAATGTGTCATACCAGGCTCATGGTGCTTGTTTCAATCCATACAAAGTTTTCTTAAGCTTGTAGACTTTATCTCCAATAGTTTTCTCCGCTCAAAACCTGGAGGTTGCTCCACATAGACTTCTTCTTCCAAAAGTCCATTAAAAATGCACTTTTCACATCCATTTGATACATAGTAAAGTTCTTGTGTGCAGCATATAAGCAAGAAACATCCTAATTGCTTCCATCCTAGCAACATGAGAAAATGTTTCATCAAAATCTATACCTTCCTCTTGACAATACCCTTTGGCTATCAATCTTGCTTTGTTTGGTTACAACATTCTTTCTCATTCATCTTGTTCCCGAATACCCACTTAGTACCAATAATATTTTGGTGGGTAGGCCTTTGAACCAATTCCCAAACTTTATTTTTTTCAAACAGGATCGCTCTTCCCCGCATAGCCTGAATCCAATGTGTATCATCCAATGCTTGAGACATATCTTTATGCTCTATCTAGGAAATGAAGCAAGTAAACATAGCTTCATGTTGGGCTCGATCCTGGTTCTTACTCAATCTCTAATATTTCCAATGATTAACTCGGTGGATGATCTCTCACCATCTCACATCCGTTGGAGTAAGTCCGTTGGGTTCATCGCCTTGCGGACTAAGTTGTCTTGAACATCTTCTTCGTTATCATTCAAATGCAGACCTTCCAACTGCCTCTCGAGATTCACTATCTCATCTTCATCGGGGTTGAGTGCTCTTACATATGCTTCAACATAGGGACTCTTCTCAAGTTGGTTGATTCTTCTTCTTAGCTAACTCATCTATGTCATCTCCATTAACATTTGGTTCATCAAAACCACATGGATAGACTCTTCTCGTGACCTTTGTCATTTTGTTCAACACTCTATAAGCTTTACTTTCAGCCGAGTATCCCAAAAAGATACCTTCATCGCTTTACCATCAAAAGCTTTTAGGTTGTCCTTGACATTGTTGTGTATGAAGTACTTACATCAAAAGATTCGAAAATATCCAACATTTAGTTTCCTCCCTATCCAAATTTCATAGGGAGTTTTAGACAATTGCCTGTTAATCATACACCTATTCTGAGTGTAGCAAGCAGTGTTGATGGCGTCAGCCCAAAATCTCTTAGGCAAGCTTGCTTCAGCTAACATTGTCCTTGCAACTTTCTTGAGAGTTTTGTTCCTTCTTTCAAACTACTCCATTCTCATTTGTGGAGTTCTTGCGATTGACAACTCATGAACAATACCATTTTCAACACAATCACCGAGTTATAATCCTAATGACAAACTCAGCTCCCGTCGACCTTATCTTTATAATGGTTTGACTCTTCTCAATTTGAACTATTCTCATCAACTGAGGTAATTTCTGCAAGGTTTCTTTCTTTTTACATATAAAGATTGTCCATGTGTATCTTGAATAATCATCCAACACACTAAGGTTTTTTTCTTTCCACTGATACTAGCCGGTTCAACAGATCTTAGAGATTTTTCTAACCGCAAGTCTACAAAGTGTTAAGTTTTAATATAGTGAAAGTAAGGTTGTCGAATCCATTGGGAATAATTATCGAATTATCGCTAAGTACTATAATATAGTAGTCTAACTTTATTTAGAAATTCAATATTTGATGGAGTTTATTATACTAAAATACCAAAAATAAATCAAGAATATGAAAATATCAATGAGTTTATTCAAATGATTAAATGAATTCTAGAGGTGTGATGAATCTAGTTATCCCTTATGTTATCAATATGATTTATCAATCATCAATTACCAATTTATAAGTCAAGATTTCTACAATAATAATTTCCTCTCTCGATCGACAAATGATTTTAGATCTCAATTGGGAAATCAATATCTCTATAAAAATCACCAAGTGAAATCTCAATAAAAACTTTGAATCTTGATAAAAGACTTCAAAGGATTCACAAATCTCTCAATTCTATGAAATCCTAAGTTATGCTATTTCAAGGTCATGTATTCAATTACCTCTCTCAAGTGTCAAATCAAATACACCAAATACTCTAAATTATTGATCAGGTAATTTAGAAGCAATAGATCCAAATAGCACAAATAAATTGATAGATCTAGATTGACAAACCACAATCTCAAAACATAAGTTCAAACATAGATTACATCATCCCTCTAGAATTATAGAGTTTAGCTCATGATTAAAGAAAATGAATCCATAAGAATACAACAATACATCTTACAAGATATGAAGAAAGCAACAAAATAAGAACAAGAGTTGAGGGATCTTCTCTATTTCTAGATGATAGAGCCTCCAATCTTCTTCTCCAAACTCTTCCCAACATGTCCCAAGCCTTCTTCCTTGTCTTGTAGCTGTTTTTCTTGTCTTCCCAAGGGTCCAAGATCCCTAATTTCAAGCCCCAAGGCTTCTATTTATAGTCCCACAAAAGTCCAAGAAAGAGGGTAGGTGAACATAGAAATTTCCGCCTCGAGCATCAAGCGGCGCCGGGCATGGGCGCTGCAGCTTCCAACACAATCGTCACAAAAATACCGCCGGCGCTGCATGGGCGTTGGCGCAGCTGCAGCGCCGCCAATGTCCCGCATGTAAGTCCAAGCGCTACGATAATCTAGAGGGGGTGAATAGATTATCTCCATCTTTTCGATTTCGCCCTCTTTTTATAATCGAATGCTCAAAGATAATGACAAAGGTGCGGAATGTAAACAACACACGCGATTTAAAGAGGTTCAACCCACCTAGGGCCTAATCCTCTACCACCCCAAAGATATCCGGATGGATTTCGAAGAGAAAACGATTTTATTAATAATTACCAAAACTATTACAACAAAATCTTACACCAACACCTTGAAGAGCACCACACTCTTCTTGAACACCACCTTTGAGATTACCACAATCTCACTTGAAGATTACCACAATCTCCAACGGCACCTTGTGAAGATTACCACAATCTTCACCCCTGAAGAGCACCACACTCTTCAACACCTCAACAAGAAGATTACCACAATCTTCTTACACCTAACACCTAGTTCACCCAAGTGTGTTCTTACCACAAGAACACTCACAAGGATATCTTGTGTTTGAATGACGACCACAAATTCAAGATTACAACTCGATAATGAATAATACAATTGAGTGCAAGTGTAATCAAGAATAGCCTAGACCTCAAGAATGTGAAAGTGAATAGCTAGGCAAATTACAACAAGAAATAAGACAATGTAAGAACAAGTGTATTCTTGAGTGTATCTTGTTGTGTTGTAGTTTTTTCTCTTATAGTGTTGCTTCAATTCTTCCTCTATTTATAGAAGATGTCTTGTACATGATAGGCTCCTCTTGGGGACATGAATTCTGTAAAAAATTGCAAGACAATTGAAGAAAAGAGCTGTTAGAAATCAATCCCACAAATTAAGGAAAAGATGTCTGCTGCACAACGGTTACATTTTTGCTGTCAAACTTAAGGGCGACCGGTCGCACAGAAATAGAGTTTGAAATAATCATATCAACATTTACACAGGGCGACCGGTCGACGTGCACCTCGACCGGTCGACCCTAACCACAACCGGTCGCACTCAACAAAAAATGAAAGGCAAATGTTCTGCTTTCAATTTTTGCTCCCAGTGCACGGCCGCCCAGGGGGGTCGACCGCCGACGGCACCGGTTGCCTTCTATAGGGGCAACCGGTTGCCCCCGACCATTTTCTCGCAAACATGAAGTTTTTTGTTTTCCTCAACTATCGTGTGCGGGTTGCCCAATACGGCGACGGTTGACCTCAAAACAAAAGTGTTGTCCAATTTTATATCGAAAATAAACTTCAAGAAATACTCCGAAAAATAGTGAAAACATTTTAGACCGATCGGGAGTATTAGGACAACATTTAGAAACATTGTTTTGGTGTAAAAATACATTAATGTAAAATCATTAAAAGTGTTGTCCAATTTTGTCGAAAATAAAACTTGAAGAAATACTCCGGAAAATATTGAAACCATTTTAAATCATTTAGGAGTATTTGGACAACCTTTAAAACCATTGTTTTGGTGTAAAATCAAAATCATCAAAATCATGATAAAACCATTTATCAAACAATCTCCCCTTTTGATGATTACAAACCAAAACAATTTTAACGAGGTCGATTTTGAAAACAAAACAATTTTACCGTCAAAGAGAACTATCCGTTGTGAGCGACAACATTCCATTCAATAAAAACACAAGGATGGGAGTAGAGATTTTCAAACACATATAGCAAATGCTCCCCATATCAACATGCACAACAAGAGTTATATAGAAGCAACTTAAACATAAGCTAAAATATTAGCTTTTCGATATTGAGCTTAAGTATCAATAACTTAAAAGCTCCCCAAAAGATACATCATTAGAACCGTATATAAGTCCATACTACAACCAATAGACCATGATTCATACATAACCATAATTCACCAAGTGGACTAAATTTGATCCACAACTTATGGCTTTATGAAGCCATAGCTTATAGCTTCTTTTCGTTTTATCTTAGCTTTTATGAGCTAATGAGCTTATAACCTGTTTCTCCCCCTTTGGAATCATCAAAAAGAATGTTAGCATGATAAATACATCATATATTCTTATCAAAAGTGTGCAAGTAAACCGATGTATCGAGCCATTTGAACATTGAAGCTTTTAAACCAAATAGAAGAGTCGAATCATACGACTTGTAGAAGCTTATGAAAAATCATTTGATTTGCAAAAACATGATCTCTATAAATATATGAGACTTTTGAAATCGAGAGAGTCATGTAGGTGATGAATTTTTCATTGAAACGTTTTATCGAACACTTGGCGGGCGTAAAAATAGAAAAAGTTATATATAGCCCTTGTAAATGAAATCAAGCCAAGTTTTTCATCACCAAATACAATTTAACAAATATCATTCATCAACAATCAATAAGCTCATCACAAACATATATGAATTACATCAAGAAAAATACATATAAGCCACAAACTCAAGGGTTCAACCCAATTGAGCTAAAGATAGTGAAATTCTTACCATTCAATCGGTAAAGACGAGCAATGAAGATGATAACCGAGCTAGATAATCCCCAAAATATAAAATGTATGCAATAAAACAAATTTGGAGTGAAATTTGTGTGCAATTTGCGAAGGGACGAAAAATGGACAAAATAAGCCAAAATGGCGAAGTCTGGAAACAAAACTATTTTTAGCCAAAAATCATCCAGGGCGACCGGTCTAGGGCATGGGCGACCGGTCGACGGCTTAGGCGACCGGCCTCGGCCTTGCCCCGCCCGCCAAAGTGGTTCTTTTTCTCGTTTTGAAAATCCGAAATTTGATCCAAAACTCCGATTTTTCGCCCCTAAGTTTTAAAACGTGCAAAATGCAAACGTAGACCTCATTCAATATACATTATGTCATAATCAAGCTCGAAATGAGGTAAAATACTCGGCGATTAACGATCAAAAAGTCCGCGAGTTATCATTGAGACGGAATTAAACACATCTCAAGTTTTTGTTAAAAATCACAATCCCTTAAAAATATATCGAATCTCAATATGTTTAGTTCGATTATGACGAACCAAATTTTGAATACGAATAACCGTATAATAGATACCAAACTTGTTATCCCGAAAAAAATAAGAACGTTTTAAAGCTTTGGATACAACAAGTCATAAAAAGAAGTGCCTTTCAAATATTTGAAAATTTCTTTTAATGACACTTTAATGAGATTCGTTGGGATAATTTTTGAAGTCGAGCATATAGACATAAGGTATATGGAATGTCGAGTCTATAGGAATAATACAAGAAGACATACCTCGAATTTGTTTGTCAACCGACATGCCTTTCTCAACCTTTGTCAATCTTTAGCCATAGAGGTTGAGATAGTTCTTCTTTCTTTAATGCTTAACTCCTTCAAGAGTTCTTTTGAAATATAACCATCTTCTTGGCATTGAATAATTTGAAGTACAAGCAATAAATTGAGCTCCCCATCATTCTCATCTCAAGCTTACCTAGTATCAACTTAGAAAGCATATCTTGCACAAATATTCATTAGTAGCACCATAAATATTATCAACAAAAATTTGCACAAGTAAACAACCTTGCCCTTTTTCAAAACAAGAAGTGTAGTATCAACTTTACCTTTTGTAAAATCATTTTGCAAAAAAAAGCTAAGTCTATCAATCGTACAAGGCCTTTTATAGAAATCATTTGGCCTACAATTTTAAACTCCAATAGACTTATATTTGAATAAAACCATTTAGAAAGTTGGATTTAACATCCATTTGGTAAAGCTTGAAATTTTCTTTAAAACAAGAATGGGCAAGTAAAATGCAAATAGCTACTAAATGTGCTATGAGTGCAAATGTTACAACAAAATTAATTACCTTCTTCTTGAAAATACCTTCGAGCTACTAACCTCGCCTTAGTTCGACCAATGTTGCCTTGGTCATCGAGTTTGTTCCGAATATCCTTTTTGTCTTCTTCATCACTATCATCATAGGGCATCCAATTGATCTAAGGTGTTCATAATAGAACATTTACATCCAAATATTTTGAGGTAACTAATATTTGGAGTACTTCATTTCTCATCTACACAACTTAACAAACTCATTAACGACATCGCTTATATAAGCAAGAGAAAAATAGCCCAAGTGTAAAAACAGCCTCAATCATCAATCACAAAATATCTTGCATAAGGGCATAGTAGAAATAGACACTATATATATAGACCATGAAGCAAGAATCACATACTATGCATTTAGAATATCATCAAGAGTTTAATAAATCATGCAAGTTCAAATAAGCTTAAGAAAGCTACAAAGGTCTCTTTTGAAATTTGAAAATCCGAAAGCATATAGTTGAGACCTTATTTAAAAGAAGTATTTGAACAAGAGTTGACAAAGCAAATATGTGCAATCAAATATCGAATAGTGCCTTTCAAAAAAAAAAATCTAAAAATCCTCTTAATGGCACTTGTATGAAATACTATAAAAAACAAGCACATAGGCACATGGCAATACATATATCGAGTCTATAAGAGTAAGAATAACACAAGTAAACATACCTCGATAATTTATGCCTTTCTTGATAAATAATGACGTAAATGGCCATTTGTGAAAATATGTAAATCCTACACAATTCTTAAAACATATCTAGCACAAATCATAATGATAAAAGTGTAGGCTAAGAGATATCACAAGTAAGCTCATGCCATAAAAATCCATAAAAGATGATAACACACTTTAGTCTACAAAAATGCACAAGAGTTTTAAAAACATCATATAAGGTCTCCTTTTTCAAAAATAATTTAAAAGCACAAGTATATATTGAAGACCTTAATTAAAAAATAAATATTTGAAAACTCATTTTGCAATTAAGACACAAATAAAAGCATGCATAATAACAAAATAAAATGCATATTTAAATAGGGAGATACGGGTTACCAATTACGCCATTTCCATGGGTTGTGTCGTTCCCATTGTTGATGATATCTTCCCCGAGAAGTCACTTTGTTGATGATGACTTCTTTGATTGCTCCATTTCTAAGGTTTGTTGCTTTCCCATTGTTCAAAATCTCTTCTTCTTTGAAAATCATCTTGTTGATGATGTCTTTGCCATTTCCAAGGATTGTGTTCTTCCCATTTTTGATTATATCCTCTTCTTGGAGATTGGCTTTGTCGAAAATAATTTCTCCTTCTTTGATCAAATGAAACGGTCATTTGATGTCTTCTTGGTGGTATAAATTTTCTTCGATCATTATTTCACGGGTACCTAATATGACATTGTTTTGTGGTACCCTCATGTGTTTGGGTCCTTTGGGATTAGTCTTGAGACTTTTAGGTCTCCAACAATAATTAGAGCTATTTCTAGCTCGACAAAAATTAGCCGTATGACCCTTTTTACCGCAATAGAAACATGTAATAATTCTAGGAGCATAATGACCAATATGCATAGTGACTTGATCCTTTTTCATATGATTAACAACATTAAAGCTTATGATCAAGTCCTTTATCACGCTTATGAATATCAACAATATTGGACATTTTATTGGTACTCAAGTTGGATTTTAATAAATCCTTTTTCATGCAATTAATATTCTCAACAAGAGTACTATTTTCTTTTTCAAGGTTTCTAACCTTGTCAAGAGTGGTGGTGTGAGTACATGATAGTGATTCATAGGAAGTAAATAAACTATCCTTATCATTTTTCAAAATATTGAATTCCTCTTTCAAATTTTTGTATCTAACAAGTAAGCTTTGGAATTCATTTTGAAGTTCATCATAGTCATTTTGTAAATCACTATAATCATTTTGAATGACAATATCATAGGAAGTAGAGGGTTTAAGACATACCTCGTTTTCTTCATTTATGCCCATAAAACAATATTCAACTTCTTCATAGTTGGAAGTTGTAGGAGGCTTGTTCCTTAGATTTGAGCTTGTATGACCTTGAGAAGTAGATGCTTTTGTTTGACTTCTTTCATTTGCAAATACTCCATAGATGGCTTCTAATTTTTGCCATACTTCATGTGCCGACTTTATTCCTACAATATGTTCATATTCTAAATTAGTAAATGAACAATACAAAATATTTAAAGCCTTACCGTTTAAGGAGATGATTTTCTTCTCTTCATCATTGAGCTTTTTGAAGCCTTTTGAGGTGTGTGGTGTATCTTTCGTCGGAATGGATTCTCCATTAATGACGGTGTTCCAAATGTCGAACCCGCAACCTTGTAGATAGCATTCCATTCTTTCTTTCCAAAAATTAAAATTTTTAGAATCAAATAGTGGTGGCTTGGTGGTGGAGGTGCCGGATAGATGAGCTTCGTTCGTAGCCGACGATCGTTTCTCTTCACTCGCAATGTGAAACGAGCTTGCCAAAGAGTTTGGCTCTGATACCACTTGTAAGTCCAAGCGGCTACGATAATCTAGAGGGGGTGAATAGATTATCTCCATCTTTTAGATTTCGCCCTCTTTTTATAATCGAATGCTCAAAGATAATGACAAAGGTGCGGAATGTAAACAACACACGTCGATTTAAAGAGGTTCAACCCACCTAGGGCCTAATCCTCTACCACCCCAAAGATATCCGGGATGGATTTCGAAAAGAGAAAAAGATTTTATTAATAATTACCAAAATTATTACAACAAAATCTTACACCAACACCTTGAAGAGCACCACACTCTTCTTCAACACCGCCTTTGAGATTACCACAATCTCACTTGAAGATTACCACAATCTCCAACGGCACCTTGTGAAGATTACCACAATCTTCACCCTTGAAGAGCACCACACTCTTCAACACCTCAACAAGAAGATTACCACAATCTTCTTACACCTAACACCTAGTTCACCCAAGTGTGTTCTTACCACAAGCACACTCACAAGGATATCTTGTGTTTGAATGACGACCACAAATTCAAGATTACAACCCGATAATGAATAATACAATTGAGTGCAAGTGTAATCAAGAATAGCCTAGACCTCAAGAATGTGAAAGTGAATAGCTAGGCAAATTACAACAAGAAATAAGACAATGTAAGAACAAGTGTATTCTTGAGTGTATCTTGTTGTGTTGTAGTTTTTTTCTCTTATAGTGTTGCTTCAATTCTTCCTCTATTTATAGAAGATGTCTTGTACATGATAGGCTCCTCTTGGGGACATGAATTCTGTAAAAATTGCAAGACAATTGAAGAAAATAGTGTTAGAAATCAATCCCACAAATTAAGGAAAAGATGTTTGCTTTGCACAACGGTTACATTTTTTTGTCAAACTTAAGAAGCGGCCGTCGCACGTAAATAGAGTTTGAAATAATCATATCAACATTTAGACAGGCACGACCGACGACGCGGCACCTCGACCGTCAACCCTAACCACAACCGGTCGCACTCAACAAAAAATGAAAGGCAAATGTTCTGTTTCAATTTTTGCTCCCGTCTGCACGGCCGCCTTGCGGGTCGACGGTGACGGGCACCTGGCCCTATAGGGCGACGGTTGCCCGACCATTTTCTCGCAAACATGAAGTTTTCTGTTTTCCTCAACTATCAGTGTACGGGTTGCCCAATACGGCGACCGGTTGACCTCAAAACAAAAGTGTTGTCCAATTTTATATCGAAAATAAACTTCAAGAAATACTTGAAAAATAGTGAAAACATTTTAGACCGATCGGGAGTATTAGGACAACATTTAGAAACATTGTTTTGGTGTAAAAATACATTAATGTAAAATCATTAAAAGTGTTGTCCAATTTTGTCGAAAATAAAACTTGAAGAAATACTCCTAAAATATTAAAACCATTTTAAATCATTTAGGAGTATTTGGACAACCTTTAAAACCATTGTTTTGGTGTAAAATCAAAATCATCAAAATCATGATAAAACCATTTATCAAACATCGCGCCCGCTATACAAATTTTCCGCCAAATGGCAAGTAGCATTTCATTTCTTCATGCGCTCCCGCCCCCGTATTGGGCATTGCGGCACCAAGGGCCGGGCATCGCAGCGCCCGCCCATCCTTAGGGGTCAAAATGCGATTTTTCTTCTTCAAACATGATTTCTTCCTTCCTCGTACATCGTTTTTCATCATTTTCTTCATTTTTCGGCTACCAAATCTATATTGACTCTTCAACGACACTAAATGAAATAATTTGGACTCTAATGACTCTAAAAACACCCAAAAATAATACAAAATCCTAATCTAAAATATTCGATTAGTTGGTAAAATACCAACTTAACAAATACCCCAAACTTAAGCTATTGTTTGTACTCAAACAATTATAACTCCAAAATGAAAAACAAACAATACAACAACGACACAAACAACTACAAAACTCCACAACCAATAACATTTGTCTCAATACTCATTTCACTATCACTCAAGCATGCATTTTGACATTGTGATCAAAAGTGTTGAATATTCATGACAATTCTGTTTACATTATTCTAATTGATTCACGCAATTGAATGTTATCAAGATGATCCCCTTCTAGGTATCAAAAGATAATGACTACCGGATTCCATAAGCTTGTTATTCACACTAATCTCCACTAATGTAGGCTAATATACTTGTAATGTGGCTTAGGGTCGGGTAGGAAAATTTAGGATTAAGTGGCCCAACTCACCCAAACACAATTATCATTTCAAATCACCAATTGCCCAACAAAATAGCTACCTTCACTTCACATTGAATTCTCGATTATTCTCCTTTATGAGCCTCGACTCTTTTTTTTTCCGAAACCCCCAAACTTATTCGTTTGCATATTTTAATACATGGGGTTTCATATCTTCTTTTTCTCGTGCAACTTCATGCAAGTATCATATACCATTCTTATCATACCTTTCTCAACCTTCAATCATTTTGTGTGTATGAATGATGGGTAATTAGGATTTTCACATGTAAGCTCAAGGTAAAAGATTGGTTGCCAAAGAACAGGTTTAATAGGCTCAAAAGGGGACACTAGTGAAATTATATCGTATAAAGGTTAGCATTTTGGCTCTAGCTTATTCAAAGATGGCCTTAATCATTTCCTTAATGTTATTTCACCTAGGATTTCGCCTCAATTAGTGATCGAACAAGTTCTAGAATCCGGTGGGATCATACAAGCAACACTCAACTTCATTAATCATTTTCAAATAAGTTAACAGAATTATGCATGAATATGAAATCAATGAAGCAAAATATAGATCACCACTTAAAAGCATGCTCTTGTGACAGTTCAACTCGTAATCAACAAATCTACTTAGTCATGCAGTTCTACAGTTCAGCAAACTACCCGACTCGACTCTACTCGATTTTTTTTGACACGACTCAAAAGACTCAAAAGACACAAATACAGATTACACCCCCCAAACATAGAATGAACATTGTCCCCAATGGAGAGTGAGAAAAACTTTCCTGGTAGCCGGAGCGCCTAGGACTCCTCATCGGAGTCGTGTGGTGAAAAGTGAGCAATAGGACCCGGTGGTGGTGTCGGGAACTGGAATTGTGGGTGCGTCGGCTATATATCCGGCAAGAACTCGGTTGTGCTCATTCACATATTCCTCCCGTGCGATTCTATGGCGTTGCTCAGCTACAAAAGCCCTTCTCAATTCTCTTACTTCGCGAACTAATGCGTCTCAAGGGTTGTTATCGTGATGTGAGCATCATGAACGAGAATGTCTCGCCGCGAACTAGATGGAACGCGTCTATATTCTCGTGGATCGGTCGTGAGCCTCTGTTCAACAGTGGAAGGGCAAATTCGGGATCAAGGATATATCCTGCACCGCCAGGTTAGGCACGCGTCTGTCCATTATTCATAGGACGCAATAATAGCGAATCTATAGGCCCTTTCGGCCTTTCCAACAGCTTCGGAGGTATCCCCTGTAACACTCTTTTTTTCTTACATAGCCCGCAAATTAAACTCGGTAAGATTAATCCCCCGGATTTGGAGTGTAGAACTTTGTAGCGGAGGGACCTTGCAATAATCACCACTGGGTCGAATTGTATGTCAGGAATAACAATAGCATATAGAAGATGGGCTCGTTCCTTAGTGACGTCACTGACATGCTTGGTTGGTATCAAATTGTTACATATAAAGTGGTACCAAGCTCGCCCATACCAACTAAGCCGCGTGTAGGAAAAGACGAAGCACCTCCCACAACTTTAATATGACGTACCTCGCCCAGGCCGACATAAGGTATTACAAATCGTCTCCATATTCGGTGGTTGTGAGACGAATTCAACATACGGCGAGTGATCCACCTCTGGTAATCCATAATATCTCCTTATCGCTTCTGCATCAATGGGTACATCTTTTGTTCCACGTACAAAAATCTCCGTGTGATGGCCAATTGTGAACTTCGCATTCACATAAAATTCCCAAACAATATTAGAATGCGAATGGACAGGTTGGGCACAAAGTTTTTTCCATCGCTTCCGTGTATCATTTGTGCAAGCTCACCATCATTTGGCCCCCGTTGCAATCCCCTTCGCAAGTTATACTCTTCGTGCATAATGTGTCATAGTACAATCAAGCTGTTGTCTTCCAGGTTAATAAAACGGTCTTCAACATCTTCTTTGGAAGTACTTGCCACGCTTTTGCCATTGTTTGTGTTCTTTGTTCTTGGCATTTTAACTGATCGGGAAATCTCCGAAAATAACACTAGCAAAATAACACATAGAACACACAATACGAGTTACGGGTTAGGAATTTTCGCAACTACTCAAGAATTATGCATCCTTGTCATCAATTCATGATCAAATAGCCTTTAGTACACAATGATGACAAGAATCAAATGCCTAGGTGTAATATTTTTCATTGAGACATTTTAACAAACACCTTGTAGGCATATATGCAAAGGAGAGATGAACACCAAATTTGAAATTCAATTCATGCCCAATTTTAAACACCAACCAATTCAAGCACAATATAGTCATATATCATCACAATTTATCAAGAATTTATCAAGAATTTTGAAATTACAATGATATTGAAAATTCCCACATTTCAACCCTAGGCTAGAAAACTTGAAGAAAAAATGGTGTACAATTGAAACACACTTACCTAATTGATAGAGAAGATGAAGATGATGATCAAGTTGCTCAATTGAAGAATACACTTGGGTGATCTAGGTGATAGGTGTTTGAAGGTAGTGGTAATCTTCAAAGGTGTTGTAAGAGGGTTGTGGTAATCCTCAAGGTGGTGTAAGAGGGTTGTGGTAATCCTCGTGGTGTTGTATTAATTTTTGGTAAATTAATAAAATCTTTTTTCTTTTTGAAATCCATCCCTGATATACTTTGGGTGGTACAGATTAGCCCCTAGGTGGGTTGAACCTCTATAAATCGAAGTGTGTTGTTTAAATTCCGCACTTAGCATTTCATCTTTGCTTGAGTTTTTCGAAAACAGAGGGCAAAATCTGAAAAACCGAGATAATCTATTCACCCCCTCTAGATTATCGTAGCCACTGGACTAACAAGTGGTATCAAAGCCAAACTCTTTGGCTAGATTTTTCCGAGTAAAGAGGAAAGATCCATGGCTACAAATGATGCTCCTCTCACCACCAGCGCCTCCACCAACAAGCCACCACCTGCTCGACGCCAACAACTACGCATTTTGGAAAGACCGTATGGAGTGCTTCCTACAAGGGTGCGGGTTCGACATTTGGAATGTGGTCATTGAAGGAGTTAATCAACCAACCAAGAAATCGGAGGATGGCACCTTGGCTCCTAAACCTTTCAAGGAGTTCGATGAAAATGACAAAAAGGTTTTCTCTCTAAACGGTAAGGCCTTAAATATTTTGCATTGTTCTCTTACCACCACCGAGTACAATCGCATAAGAGGCATAAGGTCGGCACATGTGGTTTAAGAAAAATTGGAGATAATCTATGAATGGACCAAGAAAGTTAAGCAAGCAAGAAAGACCATGCTTGTTAAAGACTTTGAAAACTTTAACATGCATGATGGTGAAAGCATCTCCAAGATGGTGGAAAGGCTTGACAATATTGTCAATCCTCTTGTGGCCCCTCGGTAAAGTCATCTCCGAAGAAGACAAGGTGACTAAGGTATTGAATGCTCTTCCCGGTCATGGTCCGAAAAAGTAACGGCAATCACGGAGGCACAAAATCTTGAGACACTCAAGTTTGACGAGCTTATTGGAAATCTCCTCATCTATGAAGTCTATCTCAAGGAGAGGAAAAATTCCAAACCATCCATAAATCAATCGGGTATGCAAATTATTCCTAAAGGTCTTGTTTCTTCTTCTAATGCATACTATGATAATGATGATGAGGAGGAGGAGAGCAGGTCGCACTTGTTAGAAAATTTGCAAAATTTGTGAATAAAAATAAAGCAAGAAAACCAAGAGATAATGCTTGCTTTAAATGCGGAAAACCCGGCACTTCATTGCCGATTGCCCAAAGCTCGATGAAGAGGAGCAAAAGAAAAAGAAGCCTTTCACGAAAAAGAAGGCTCTAAATGCGGAGGTCAAAACGTGGGATGAACTACTCGAAACAACCGACGAGGAAGGAGAGACCGAACATGGTCTCATGGCCATAGACGATGAAAATAATGAGGCACGCTCTAATTCTTCTACTTCCTCCATAGTTGATGATTTGCAATGTGATTTTGATGAATTGCAAATTGAGTTTCAAAATTTAATTGTTAAATACAAAAATTTGAAAAAGGAGCATAAGGAGCTTATGGTTGAAAAAGAAAATTTATTTACCTCTTTTGAATCTCTAGACAAAGCTAATACTCTTACTCTTACTAGAGTTCACTCACTTGAAACCGAAAATGAATTGCTCACAAAAGATATTGAATGTTTGAAAAATGATGTGCATCGTTTCAACATAAGCACTCGACAAAGTCACAAATATTTTAGATGCACAAAGAGGTGAGCATTCCAAATTGGGACTTGGTTATAAGCCATTTCAAAGCATTTTTAAAAAGAATAACCAAGGTCCGACTTTTGTACGTGCTAGTAATTCTAATACTCCTACTTATTTGTATTGTGGCAAAGTTGGACATTATGCTAATAATTGCAAATTGAGAAATAGCTCTAGACATGTTTGGAGACCCAAAGGTCTCAAGACTAACCCCATGGACCCCAAAATTATAGGGTACCTAAAAGAAATTCTTTTGTAGGTAATAGGGGCTATAACAACAATGGAAGATTCAAAATGGCTCGTGGACGGGATGTTCACGCCATATGACCGGAGGAGAGAACTTTTACCAACATCAAGCTCCAAGAAGAGGGTATGGTCATGTTCGGCAATGGCAAAGGAAGAATTCTTGGAAATTGAGAAATTGGTAACTCTTCTTTCTCTCTTAGTAATGTTCTTTTAGTAGAAGGGCTTAAGTTTAACTTGATAAGTGTTAGCCAACTTTGTGATTCAAATTATGATGTTTCCTTCAATAAAGAAAAATGCCTTATACTTAAAAATGGTGATATTATTTGTGAAGCAAATAGAAAAGGCAATCTTTACAAAATTTGTACAAATGATTTGGTTAGTCAAAATGTTTCTTGTTTAGTCGCCAATAATGATTTAACTAGTTTATGGCATAGGCGACTTGGACATGTTGGATACAAGAATTTGAAAAATATTTACAAAAAACAACATGTGAAAGGACTACCCAAATTGAATTTTGAAAATCTTGGCTTATGTGGCACTTGTCAAAAGAACAAATTAGTTAAAAGTAGTTTTAAGCCCAAAAATGAAATTTCCACAACCAAACCCCTACAATTGCTTCACCTTGATTTGTATGGGGATATTGGTACGGCAAGTCTAAGTGGAAAACATTACACTTTCGTTATTGTCGATGATTTTTCTAGATATACTTGGGCTCTTTTTCTTACCAATAAAAGCGATGACGTTAATGAGTTTGTTAAGTTGTGTAGGCTTATTGACAATGAAAAGGAAGACACTATTAAGTCTATTCAAGTGATCGAGGTGGAGAATTTGATGGTGAATTTAGAGTCTTTTGTGAAACTAAGGGATATGCTCATAATTTTTCCGCTCCAAGGACTCCTCAACAAAATGGAGTAGCCGAAAGGAAAAATCGGACACTACAAGAGATGAGTCGGTCCATGCTCAATGAATTTTCACTTCCAAAATATTTTTGGACCGGCCGTAAGTTATTAATCGGGTTTATATTCGTCCTAAAATGAATAAAACTCCATATGAGCTTTGGAAAGGTAGAACTCCAAATATTAGTTATTTCAAGATATTTGGTTGTAAATGCTTTATTTTGAATACCAAGGATCAATTGGACAAACTTGATCCTAAGGCCGATGAAGGGATATTTATGGGATATTCAACAAAAAGCAAAGCATATCGGGTTTACAATAAGACTAGTGGAGTTATTGAAGAATCCATCCATGTCAAATTCAATGAAGCTTCGGGTGTTGAAAGAATACCCAATGATGAAAGTGATGAAGAGGATATTATTGAACCAATTGTTCAAGTTGATGATCAACCGTCTACATCAAATGATCAACCTTCCACTTCAAATGGTCCTCAAGAAGATAGAGGTGATACCTTGGATCTTCCCGTTGCATTGAAATTTAAGGGAGATCACCCAAAAGATCTTATTATTGGTGATCCCCTTGACAAAGTGATGACCCGGAGAAAATTTGCCGAGAAAGCTCTTATTTCTCAAAAGGAGCCTAAAAATGCTAAGGAGGCTATTGAGGATGAGGATTGGTTCTTAGAGATGCAAGAGGAGTTAAATCAATTTGAAAGAAATGATGTATGGGAATTGGTACCTTGTCCTCCATCTCAAACTATTATTGGTACAAAATGGGTATTCCGGAACAAACTTGATGATCAAGGCAACATTGTTCGAAATAAGGCAAGGTTAGTAGCTCAAGGGTATTGTCAAGAAGAAGGTATTGACTATGATGAAACTTTTTCACCCGTAGCACGTTTAGAAGCTATTCGTATTTTACTTGCCTATTCTTGTTTTAAGAATTTCAAACTTTACCAACTGGATGTTAAATCCGCTTTCTTAAATGGTATTATTCAAGAAGAAGTCTATGTAAAACAACCTCCGGGTTTGAAAATTTTTCTAGGCCTAATGATGTTTATATACTTAAAAAGGCCTTGTATGGTTTAAAGCAAGCACCCGTGCATGGTACGATAGACTTAGCTCTTTTCTTTTGCAAAATGGTTTTATAAATGTAAAGTTGATACAACTCTCTTTGTTTTTGAAAAATGGCAAGATTGCTTACTTGTGCAAATTTATGTTGATGATATTATCTTTGGTGCTACTAATGATTCTTTGTGCAAGAAATTCTCTAAATTGATGCAAGGAGAATTTGAAATGAGTATGATGGGGAGCTCAACTTCTTTCTTGGACTCCAAATTAAGCAATGCCAAGAAGGCATATACATTTCGCAATCAAAATATACAAAAGAACTTTTGAAAAAGTTCGGCATTGAAGAAGGAAGAACCGTTTCTACTCCCATGGCAACAAATGTTAAAATTGACAAAGATGAAAAAGGCAAGTCCGTGGATGAATCAAAGTATCGAGGTATGATTGGTAGTTTACTTTATTTAACCACTAGTAGACCGGACATTCTTCATGCCGTATGCCTATGTGCTCGTTTTCAAAGCAATCCCAAAGAATCTCATATGAGTGTCGTTAAAAGGATTTTTCGATATTTGAAAGGCACTATTCAATATGGTCTATTTTATCCAAAGAATGAAAAGTTTTCTCTTAAATGTTATAGTGATTCGGATTATGCGGGAAATATTGATGATCGGAAAAGTACTTCCGATCATGTCAATTTTAAGCGATTGCCTAGTTTCTTGGTTTTCAAAGAAGCAAAATCTGTGTTTCTCTTTCAACGGCCGAAGTCGAATATATTTCCGCCGCTTTTGTTGTACTCAACTTCTTTGATGAAACAAACCTTAGCGGATTACAAATGATCTTTTGAAAACGTGCCTATCTTTTGTGATAATATATCCGCTATAAATATTGCTCAAAACCCGGTTCATCATAACTGTACTAAACATATTGAGATTCGACATCATTTTCTAAGGGATTGTGTTTCAAAACAAAAAATTGAGATATCTTTTGTACCATCTCAAGACCAATTAGTGGACATTTTTACAAAACCGCTATCTTCCGAGAATTTTGCGTCCATACGAGCTCGGTTAGGCATAATGCATATTGAATGAGGTTCACGTTTATATTTTGCATGTTTTTAAAACTTAGAGGGGAAACATCGGATTTTTGGTTGAAAATTCGGATTTTGAAAAATCTGACAAAATAGTGGGCTGAAGAGGTTGAGGGCAACCGCCCTCAACGTCGACCGGCGCCCTCAACCACGACCGTCGCCCGAGCTATATTTTGAATTAAAACCGCTTATGTCTTCAGCATTCGACATTTTAACTTATTTTTGCCATTTCTCGTCCCCTTTGCCAAATTCACACAAATTTCACTCAAAATTGATTTTCATGCATTCTATTCATATCTTGGACCTTATATAGCATGTTTATCATCATCATTGCTCATCTTTACCGATCGAATGGTAAGAATTTTCCTTTCTTTGCTCAATTGGGTTGAACCCTTGAGCTTGTGGCTTTCTTGTATATTTTTTGATGAAATTATCTTATGATCATGTTGAGCTTAATTGTTATATTGTATTGTATGATGTTTGATGTGAATTGGTGATGAAATTTTTTGGCTTGATTCATTTACAAGGGCTCTATACAACTTCTTTTAATTTTTACGCCCACAAGGTGTTCGATAAAATGTCACAATGAATATTTCAACTTCTACATGATTTTTTTGCCTCCAAAAGTCTTAAATACTTATTGAGATCATGTCTTGGCAAATAAAACGAGCGTATGAACTCTTCATGATACATTTCTCCCATTTTCCTTGGTTTTAGCGTAAATTGCTCAATGGTTGATAAACCGCTCTTTGGCGCACTTTGATGTAATTATATGATGTTTTTATCATCCTAACATTCTTTTTGATGATTCCAAAGGGGAGAAATAGGATATTGGCTCGTTAGATAAAAGAAGCTAATAAAAGCTCGTAATAAAAGCTATAAGCTACGGCTTCCTTAAGCCAAGTATACCTAGTCCACGGCTTGTATTATGGACTCAATTGCAAAAGATTATAAGTATTTTGACTGGGAGCTTCTTAGCTTATGATGTTTATATGCATCTTATATAAGCTTGTTATAGCTTGTGCTTCTAGCTTTTGCACAATCTCTTGTTGATATGCTCATAGATAGGGGAGCTTTGTATGGAATGTTTTTAACAGATAGTTCACTCGTAAACCGGAAAATTTATTCGTTTTAAAAATTGTCCTCGAGAAAATTGTTTTGGTTTGTAATCATCAAAAAGGAGAGTTTGTTAGATAAATGTTTTTATCATGATTTTGATGATTTTGTTCGATTTTGTTCAAATGAGTTTTTAAACCAAAACAATGTCCCTAAATGTTGTCTAAATACTTCCGATCGACTTAAAATGTTTTTACTATTTTTCGAGTATTTTTGGAGTTTATTTTCGATAAAAATTGGGCAACACATTTGTTTCAGTTCTCTCGACCGGTCGCCCTATAGGGCAACCCGTACTGAGTTGAGTTTTGAAACAGAAAAAGAAACGTAGTAAAATTGAGGGAGGGTGACCGGTCGACCGGTGAGGGCAACCGTCGACCCCGGGCGACCGCACAGGGAGTCCCTCTTTTGGTTCAGTCTTCTCTGTTTCGTATTTTTATCAACCCCAACCGGTCTACATCAAGGGCGACCGGTCGCACCCCCCTCCGACCGGTCCCCCTGTGTAAAAATTGCAGAAATTCAATTTCAATCTTATCTCTCGACCGACCGATCGCACCCTTGTTTATCAAAGAAACTATCCGTTTGCATTTTCAGACAGCTTTTCCCTATTTTGTGGGATTGATTTCTAACAGCTATATTGATGATTTTAAATGGTTTCTTTTGCAGCAAATCACTCCCCAAGGAGGAGCCTATGTCTGGAAATCAAAGCCAAGACCTCTCCTATAAATAGAGGCTTCATTCAAGCAACAAGACACAACACTATATACAAAGCGAGCAATCAAGCAAATACTTTCATATATCTTGTTGTATTAGCCTTAGCATTTTCACTTGCACAAATTTGAGGTCTAGGCTTTCGATTCTTGATTACACTTGTACTCATATTGTATCAATCATTATTGAGTTGTAATCTTGATTTTGGTCATCATTCAAAGACAAGACATCCTTGTGAGTATTCTTGTGGTAAGAATACATTTGGGTGGTCTAGGTGATAGGTGTTTGAAGGTTGTGGTAATCTTCAAAGGTGTTGTAAGAGGGTTGTGGTAATCCTCAAGGTGGTGTAAGAGGGTTGTGGTAATCCTCAAGGTGTTGTATTAATTTTTGGTAAATTAATAAAATCATTTTTTTCTTTTTGAAATCCATCCCGGATATACTGGGGTGGTAGAGGATTAGGCCCTAGGTGGGTTGAACCTCTATAAATCGAAGTGTGTTGTTTAAATTCCACACTTAGCATTTCATCTTTGCTTGAGTTTTTCGAAAAAGAGGGCAAAATCTAAAAACCGAGATAATCTGAAACTCACATGGGCCCGTGTGGGTCGTCATGCGGGCGGATTTTCGTCCTTTTCCTACTCAAACTCTACAAGTGATCTCTCCAAGCACCTATATAAAGGACCCAAATGTTGCACGAAAAATCATTCATCCATACAACATAAAACACACCAAAATACACAGGGATTACACGGATCAAAGGTCTTCGAGAGAGAGGGCTAGGTTACGAATAACACCACAAGGCCTTTCACATCTATGGAAGCACAAGAGTTTCAAGGCTTGGAAGGAGGATCCATCCCGACAAGAAGGGATTTTCTTGCTTAGTTTAGATCTCTTGTCTCAGTACTTAAACGATGTCACAATATTGATTTCAAGTTTGTCTATGAATTTGTTATCAATGTTTGGCTAATCTTTCGAGATCTAGGGCATAATCAAAACGTGGATTCATTTTAATTGATTAATTATTTTTTAATTGATTCATCTGTTCTATTTTATGAATTCGAGTGCTTATTCTTAGTTTTCGATTATCGATCAATAATTTACATGTCATACTTGTTAGTCCATAATCCGGGAGGTGAGTTCTAGCAAGATGAAAATCGAATTCGACATAAATGGGGTAATGTATCGGAGACTACTTATATTTGTGGGGCGTATTTCAATTCAAAGATCTCGTTGGGAGTTAATAATAGTTGTGATGTATCGGAGACCTCAATTATTATTAATCTCTTTTATGTGCCACCAGGGAGGAGGAATAAACTAGTTTAGGAATTGAACCCGGAGAAACGCATGAATTGGTTTTGTGAAACATTAATTGGATTTAATATTGAAGAAGCATGTTGAGATTATATGCCTAGGGTTGCTTTCATTTTTGTTGAAAATACTTGTGGGGTTCAAAATTTATTTCTTTTTTATTTTTGATTTTTGATATTTATAAAAATTGATATTCGGTTGCTTCAATAAAATTGGAATACGATGTTATTATAGCCTAAATGTTTCCTATTCAATCCCCTGGGAATACGACCTTGTTTGTCATTATCCTATAAACTACATTGTACACTTGCGCAGATAGAGTTCCAAATATTTTTGGCGAACAACCACGTCCATCGTTTGTGTTCTCCTTGATCACTGTCTTGGTAGCCGAGGGATTGACTTTTTATCGCCTACCTCATCCTTAGCAATTTCCTTCCAAATTTTCATGAAGTCGAACTCATAGTCCTTGACTCTGTGAGTCCACTGAAGGAAGGTGAAGTAGCTCTCGAGTCAAGTCTTGAAACTAACTTAACTTCTTTTCCATTCACAAATGAATGGATCCATTCATTGTGAACGGAGGCGATCACGTAGAACATAGCAACCTCCTCAAGAAGGTTTGGGGCATGGGTAGGGTTAGAAACACCAAAGAACCCGACTTTTCAAGATGTCCGACAATCTTATTGGCTCTTTCTTTGTCGGAGTACTATTTTACCAGTCATTCGCATCAATAAGTGCACTGAGTACACTTTCTCCGAAAGCTTAGCGAAATTAAGGCGGAACTTGAAGATTTCTTTGGTGCCATGATGATTTTTTAGAAAACTTTGAAGAACTTGAAGGGTTGTTACAGAGAGAAGTTTTGAACATCAAGGTTTGAATGCACTATGAGAAGAGAGAGAAAATAATTTTCGATATATATGGGACGTGAAGATGCTATTTCGGTATTGAGATTTTTGAATATTGGTCCATGGTTGTGATTAAATTGTATAAAGACTTTAAGTATGTCGCATTAAATGCTCACAACATTTATGCCCAATCATAGGCTTATTGTAGCACTTTTTTATCAGGCAAAGATTAAATGATGCGACATCATCTCAAAAATATTCCCATTTTAATGAACACGAATTTGTTTTATATCTTAGCCAATAAATGTGTATGCTTTGACTCATTTTGGATTGACTCTCGCTTTCTCTCTCGATCTGTATGGAACTCGGTTGTTCATTGACTCAACTCTATAGAATATCCAATTTAGCTATTTTACTCCTACCGAAAGAGCAAAACTCTTCTCGAATGCAATCCTTCCACTTTTAGATCTGTTGAATGAGTATTCTAAGCTTATTAACACATCTCAATCAATCCAAGTTCATTCTTTAGTTCTTGAACTTTGATTTACATATGGTTTTGTGAACATATCACTAATCGCTTTTCGATGAGATATATTCCAATGTGATGTCTTGTGTTTCAATATGATCTCTTATGAAATGACATCCGACATCAATGTGCTTTGTCCTTGAGTGCAATACTAAATTATGAGTTATTGTAATAGACTTGTGTTATCACACTTAATTGGAATTTTCTTTTCTTCAATATCATATTCTCTCGAGATAGGGAGTTTTGGCGATTGCCTATTGATCATACACCTATTCTCGAGTGTAGCAAGCGATGTTTATTGCTTGATCCAAAATCTCTTAGGCAATTCAACTTGCTAACATGGTCCTTGCAGACTTTCTTGAGGGTTCTGCTCCTTCTTTCACCACTCCATTCTCGTTTGTGGAGTTCTTGCAAACACAACTCATGAGCAAAACCATTTTCTATGATATATTGAGTTATAATTCTATCGACAAACTCGGTTCCTCCGGACCTTATCTTGATAATAGATTGACTCTTCTTATTCTAAACTCTTTTCATCACCGTGGAAGCTTTTGTAAAGTTTCCTTCTTTTTACACATAAAAATGGTTCATGTGTATCTTGAGAAATCTTCAACCACCACTTTGGAGGTATTTCTTTCAACTTATGCTAGCCGCTCAACTCGGTCCTAAAAGATCCATGTGCAATAAATGCAAGATCCTTGTTGAAGAAGGACTTGGCTTATCCTTGAAGGATGATTTGATTTGTTTCTCTTTCGACATGCATCACGATGCTTTCCTTGTTGTAGACCGAGTCAGGCAAGCCTTCAACCAAATGACTTCTAGCAAGCTTGTTAATGGTCTTGAAATTGGATGACTTCGATTTCTTGTGCCACAACCAAGTTGATTCATTGTGCTTTTTGCCAATAAACATGTGCTTAGGTGTAGCGGTGGACTAATCCACAATATACATATTTTTCTTTCTCATTCCTAATAGCACAATTTCATCGGTTTCAAAGATCCTTGATTTGGCAAACACCCATATTGAATCCAACATTGTATCTTTTATTACGAGTTGGTGATACTTAGCAAATTGAAATTCACCCCTTCAACATAAGCAACATCCGTGATTTCTAGTTCATTTTTCTTAATGGATCCAATGCCTTTGATCTCCCCCGAGCTTCATTTCCTCCAAATATAACCTTGGCTCCTCTTGATTCCTTGAGTTTGATAAATTCTTTATATTCCCTGTCATATGTCCGGAACATCCACTATCCATGTGCCAGGTTCCTTGCCACTCGATGTTCCTTGAACCCGCAATCAAGAAAATCAACCATTAAGTACCCATATCTGTTTGGGTCCTGAAGGGATGGCACTATAAGATGTTCCAACCAACCCGTAGCCAAAAGATCTCGACTCTAAGAGGTTTCCATCTTTCGGTTCCATAATCATAATGAATTTTAGCAAATTATTTTGGTGCTTTACGAACATACAAATGTCTCTTTTGTTTGTATGCCTGTGAATGTATTTATGTATTTGCTTTTACGGGAAAGTATGGAAATTGATGTGCATAATATGCATTGTGTTTGGGTTCATATCGGTGTTGATTTCTTTACCTTGGGAATGACATATGATGAGTTTGAGGTCTCGCCATTTGGGCTTATATCCCACAAGACTCGTGATATCTCATTTGAGGGTTCCAATCGGCTTGAGATGGGTAATTTCTACCATTCCCTTCACGTGATTTATTTTGATGAAACCTCCGGGTTTTTGGTAGTTCTGTTTTGACTTCACATAATATTTCCGATTAGAGTCTGTTTTGAAACTTTCTCAATTTTGTTTCAATTTGTTCTTTCAAAGATACTCAATCGGCTTCTTTCCTTTTCCTTTATATCCAAGGTCGACCATATATGTTGTTTTGGATTCCCTTATTGCTTGAGGATCCTTTTCCCGAACCACTCTTGGAGTTTGAGCATTGAATCCTAAGCCTTATTTGTCTCCAATCTCCTTTTGTATTATATCAATTCATCCAATGTTTTAAATGATTTGTTGAGTGATGCAATCACATTTTTCGATTCGTGTTCCTTCTTTCTTTATCGAAAGGTTTGCTTTAATCTTAGCTATCTCAACTTTCAACTCTTTGTTCTCATCGGCTATGTGACTTAGAGTACTCAACTCTTCAATCACCATGAGTCTTGACATTTGAGTTGGCTTTTTTTTCCTCATTTAGGAGTGTGTGTGAGGATTTAATGTGCTCAAAGTATGTCATCATTTTTCCTATTGAATCATAAAGATCCATGGGTGATGAAGTGTGTATCATGATCACACATCGAACTTAAATTAGATGAGTTAGAATTTACTTCATCTTCATATTCTTTGGCTATGAGACATATCAATGCCTCTTTCATCCGTGTGCGAGGAGTAGTCACTTCACTGGTATCTAACTCTGTTGTCTCCTTACACTTGGATGTCTAAGATTATGCAGCCATCATGGTGTAAGTCCAAGCGACTACGATAATCTAGAGGGGGTGAATAGAATATCTCCATCTTTTCTATTTTACCCTCTTTTTAGAACCGAATGCTCAAAGACAATAATAAAGGTGTGGAATGTAAACAACACACGTCGATTTATAGAGGTTCAACCCACCTAGGGCCTAATCTCTACCACCCCAAAGAGATATCCGGGATGGATTTCAAAAGGAAAAAAAGATTTTATTAATTACCAAAATTAATACAACACCGACTTACAACAACACCATGAAGAGCACCACACTCTTCTTCAACACCACCTTTGAGATTACCACAATCTCTCTTGAAGATTACCACAATCTCCAAACGGCACCTTGTGAAGATTACCACAATCTTCAACCTTGAAGAGCACCACACTCTTCAACACCTCGACAAGAAGATTACCACAATCTTCTTACACCTAACACCTAGATCACCCAAGTGTGTTCTTACCACAAGAACACTCACAAGGATATCTTGTGTTGAATGATAACCCAAAAATTCAAGATTACAACTCGATAATGAATTATACAATTGAGTGCAAGTGTAATCAAGAATAGCCTAGACCTCAAGAATGTGAAAGTGAATAGCTAGGCAAATTACAACAAGAAATAAGACAATGTAAGAACAAGTGTATTCTTGAGTGTATCTTGTTGTGTTGTAGTTTTCTCTCTTATTGTGTTGCTTCAATTCTTCCTCTATTTATAGAAGATGTCTTGTACATGATAGGCTCCTCTTGGGGACATGAATTCTGTAAAAAATACCAAGACAATTGAAGAAAAGAGCTGTTAGAAATCAACCCCTCAAATTAAGGAAAAGTTGTCTGCAAACTCAACGGATAGTTTGCTGTCAAACGAGGGGTTCGACCGGTCGCGCAGAGATAAGTTGAAATTGAAAACTCTGCAATTTTTACACAGGGGGACCGGTCGGAGGTAGTTAAAACATGAAACAGAAGACGCACCTTGAGAGACTCCCGTACCGGTCGCCCAAGGTCGACCGTCGCCCTCACCTGGGTCGACCACCTAGTCGATCGGTCGCCCTCCCTTATTTTTTTCTACGTCCCTTTTCCTGATTCAAAACTCAACTCAGTACGGGTTGCTCTATAGGCGGCCGGGTCGAGCTGAAACAAATGTGTTGTCCAATTTTTTATCGAAAATAAACTCCAAAAAATACTCAAAAAATAGAAAAAACATATTAAATCGATCGTAAGTATTTAGACAACATTTAGGGACATTGTTTTGGTTTAAAAACTCATTTGAACAAAATCATCAAAATCATGATAAAAACATTTATCTAACAAACTCCCCCTTTTTGATGATTACAAACCAAAACAATTTTCTCGAGGATGATTTTGAAAACAAATAAATTTTCCGGTTTTACGAGTGAACTATCCGTTAGAAAACATTTCATACAAAGCTCCCCTATCTATGAGCATACCAACAAGAGATATTGCAAAAGCTAGAAGCACAAGCTATAACAAGCTTTTATAAGATGCACATAAACATCATAAGCTACGAAGCTCCCCCTGTCAAAATACTTATAATCTTTTGTAATTGAGTCCATAATACAAGCCATGGACTAGGTATACTTGGCTTTAGGAGGCCATAGCTTATAGCTTTTATTACGAGCTTTTATTAGCTTCTTTTAGCAAACGAGCTAATTTCTGTTTCTCCCCTTTGGAATCATCAAAAGAATGTTAGGATGATAAAAACATCATACAATTACATCAAAGTGCGCCAAAGAGACGGATTATCAACCATTGAACAATTTAGGCTTAAAATCCAAAAAAAATGGGAGAAGTGTAACATGAAGAGTTCATAAGCTCGTTTTATTTGCCAAGACATGATCTCAATAAGTATTTAAGACTTTTGGAAGCAATAGAATCATGTAGAAGTTGAAATTTTCATTGTGACATTTCATCGAACACCTTGTGGGCGTAAAGATTAAAAGAAGTTGTATAGAGCCCTTGAAAATGAATCAAGCCAAAAATTTTCATCACCAATTCACATCAAACATCATACAATACAATATAACAACTAAGCTCATCATGATCATAAGATAATTTCATCAAGAAATATACAAGAAAGCCACAAGCTCAATGGTTCAACCTAATTGAGCAAGGAAAGGAAAATTCTTACCATTCGATCGGTAAAGATGAGCGATGATGATGATAAACATGCTATATAAGGTCGAAGATATGAATTTAATGCATGAAAACAAATTTTGAGTGAAATTTGAGTGAATTTGGCAAAGGGGACGAAAATGGCAAAAATAAGTTCAAATGTCGAATCTTTGAAGACAGAACGGTTTTAATCCAAAATATAGCTTAGAGGGCGACCGGTTGCCCTCAACCCCTTCACCCTCTTGTTTTGCCAAGTTTTTCAAAATCCGAATTTTCAACCAAAAATCCGATTTTTCGCCCTAAGTTTTAAACACATGCAAAATGCAACCGTAAACTTCATTCAATATGCATTATGCCTAACCGAGCTCGTATGGATGCAAAAGTCTCGGAAGATAGCGGTTTTGTAAAAATGTCCGGAATTGATCTTGAGATGGTACAAAAGATATCTCAATTTTTCGTTTTGAAACACAATCCCTTAGAAAATGATGTCGAATCTCAATATGTTTAGTACGGTTATGATGAACCGGTTTTTGAGCAATATTTATAGCGGATATATTGTCACAAAAATAGGTATGCGTTTTCAAAAGAGCATTTATAATCCGCTAAGGTTTGTTTCATCCAAAGAAGTTGAGTACAACAAAAAGCGGCGGAAATATATTCGGCTTCGGCCGTTGAAAGAGAAACATAGTTTTGCTTCTTTGAAAACCAAGAAACTAGGCAATCGCCTAAAAATTGACATGATCCGAAGTACTTTTTCGATCATCAATATTTCCCGCATAATCCGAATCACTATAACCTTTAAGAGAAAAATTTTCATTCTTTGGATAAAATAGACCATATTGAATAGTGCCTTTCAAATATCGAAAAATCCTTTTAACGGCACTCATATGAGATTCTTTGGGATTGCTTTGAAAACGAGCACATAGGCATACGGCATGAAGAATGTCCTGGTCTACTAGCGGTTAAATAAAGTAAACTACCAATCATACCTCGATACTTTGATTCATCCACGGACTTGCCTTTTTCATCTTTGTCAATTTTGACATTTGTTGCCATGGGAGTAGAAACGGTTCTTCCTTCTTCAATGCCGAACTTTTTCAAAAGTCTTTTGTATATTTTGATTGCGAAATGTATATGCCTTCTTGGCATTGCTTAATTTGGAGTCCAAGAAAGAAGTTGAGCTCCCCATCATACTCATCTCAAATTCACGTTGCATCAACTTAGAGAATTTCTTGCACAAGAATCATTAGTAGCACCAAAAATAATATCATCAACATAAATTCGCACAATCAATCTTGCCCTTTTTCAAAAACAAAGAGAGTTGTATCAACTTTACCCCTTATAAAACCATTTTGCAAAAGAAAAGAGCTAAGTCTATCATACCATGCACGGGTGCTTGCTTTAAACCATACAAGGCCTTTTTAAGTTTATAAACATCATTAGGCCTAGAAAATTTTCAAACCCCGGAGGTTGTTTTACATAGACTTCTTCTTGAATAAAACCATTTAGAAAGTTGGATTTAACATCCATTTGGTAAAGCTAGAAATTTTCCAAAAACAAGAATGGGCAAGTAAAGTGCAAATAACTTCTAAATGTGCTATGAGTGCAAATATTACATCAAAATCATTACATTCTTCTTGACAATATCATTGAGCTACTAACCTTATCTTGTTCATCAACCTTGTTGCGAAATATCACAAATTTCTGCAAAATCCTAACAAGATATTTTGCACACGAGCATAGTAATATCGAATAATAGATACACTATTTTAAGCACCACATACTATGCATCATCAAGAGTCTAATAAATCATTCAAGTTCAAATAAGCTTAAGAAAGCTACATAAGGTCTCTTTTGAAATTAGACAATAAAAGAGCACATAGTTGAGACCTCATTTACAAGAATCATATGAACAAGAGGTTTGACATAAGTATCCAAGAATAGTGGCATTTATATGTGCAATAAAATACATAACTTTGTAGATCAATTGTTTTATCAAAACAAAATATAATCCTTTACAAATCTTGGATAAAACAAGCTATGTCAAATAATGCCTTTTCAAAAATCAAAATATCCTCTTAATGGCACTTGTATAAGCACATAGGCATATGACAAAAATATATCAAGTCTATAAGATAAATACCAATGATGAGCGTACCTCGATAGTTTATGTCACTTTTGACATATTATGACGTAGATAGCCATTTGTGAATATACATGAGTCCTACACAATACTTAAAACAAATTTTGCACAAGATATAATAGCACAAGTGTAGGCCAAGTAATAAGAGATATCACAATAAAAATACTAATGCTATAGAAATCCATAAGAGTTTAAAAACAACATGTAAGGTCTCATTTTCAAAGGATTTAAAAAACACAAATATTTATTGAGGACCTTAAAAACTCATTTTGCAATTTAAACACAAATAACAACATGCAAAAATAAAATGCATATTTAAATAGGGAGATACGGTTTACCAATTTCGCCATTTCCATGGGTTGTGTCGTTCCCATTGTTGATGATATCTTCCGTTTGAAAAACTTCATGTTGATGATGGTTTCTCCAATTGCTCCATTTCCAAGCATTGTGGCCTTCCCATTTTTGAAAGTGTCTTTCTCTTGTCACGTGTATATATTTATATAAATAAATTTATGGGATAATTACAACGATCAAAAGTACCACTAATGTTTGGGTTAATTACAAAAGAATCAAGAGATTTTTAAAAATTATAATTAAAAAGCCTTTGAGGTTTGATTGTATGTTATATTTTATCCATCCATAAAAATATTTCAAACATCTCCTCACATTTGTAAAATTTTTACGGTCATCACCTTACATTTCACACACAATCAAACCTGAAGGATTTTTTTTTTTTGTAATTTTCACATAATTTTGGGTTTTTTGGTAATCAACCCACTCTGGGTAATTTTTGTAATTATCTCTAAGTTTATTAAGCCAAACTTGTTCACACAAGTGACCATCTAACCATTATTTTACACAAAATATCATATTAACTGTTATTAATATAATTGTTTTTCTCAATATCACAAAAATTCTGTCAGATCGTCTAACTGGTTCGACTGTTAGACGGATCGACCCGCGGATCGGTGGTATTTCCGTAATATTAGCAGTGATGTTTTAGTAGTTTTCGAGAGCACCGGTATTAGCGATCATTAAAACGTCTTAGTCGTCTTTCTAAAAAGCATTAGCGATTCTTCGAAATGTATTAGTAGTTTCTGAAGAGTTTTTTAGTATTTCTCCCGAATATACTCCTGAAATGTATTAGCAATCCCTCAAAAAGTATTAGTAGTTCCTTGAAATAAATTAATTTTTCTCTCCGAAATGTATTAATAGTCCTTCTGAAAAGTATTAGTCATCCTTCTAAAAAGTATTAGCAGTTCTTCTGAAATGTATTAATAGTTCCCCTGAATATAATTAAATTTTTCTCCCGAAATGTATTAACAAATCCTTCGAAAAGTATTAGTCGTCCTTCTAAAAAGTATTAGCGAGTTCTTCAAATGTATTAGTAGTTCCTCAAGAGTTTTAGTATTTCTCATGAATATACTCCTGAAATGTATTAGTTGTCCATCGGAAAAGTATTAGTAGTTTCTCGAAAAAGTATTAGTAATTTCCTAGAGAGTATTTTAGTAGTGCTCCTGCAACGTATTAGTTTTTCTTATAAAATGTATTAGTATTTCTACATAAAAGTATTAGCTGATACTAAGACTTGTATCATTTAGTGCAATATTCATTCTTCATATCACCTGAAGAAAAAAACAGAGCATCATCACCACGAGCCATCACCAACCATCGTCATTTTTCCTTTCACATTGGTGTTGTCCATTGATTAAACATTTGAAAAAAAAAGAAAATCTCGTTCAACAAATCTCGTTCTTCTCCGTTTAATTCATGGACATTTAGCAAATCTCGTTCTTCTCCACCATTTCCACGTCGATTCAATCGAAAATCCTTTCGATTGGAAAATCCTGTAACCACGATCAGATTTGCTGAATCGACCGGAGGAGACAAGAACGGAGGTGTCGTGAGCCGTCGGCCAAGCGATCGTGAAAGAAGAGGCGGAGCGCGGCGACGGTAGTGGTGGTGAATGTGGGCTCGCGCACCGGGTTGTGGTTGGAGGGGAAGAAGAAGGCGGAAAGGTGGGAAATTATGGCTCCCATCCGACCGGGCTTTTTTTCGTAATTTTTTTTTGCGCGGATCCGGGTCAGCAAAATGGATAGGATATATTGACCCGTCTAACGGATCTAGATCCGTTAGACGGTCTGACAGAGACTAGCTCTCTCAATATATATATATATATATATATATATATATATATATATATATAGGATATGGATCAAATGGGTCCTCCTACTTGGGGTGAGTCCATGGGGACACATCCTAACCATAGATCAACAATTTTGGGTGGTCCAGATTTTTAGGGCTTTTTTATGTTTATTTTTTTGTTTCAGCAATTAAAAAGGGTAGGGTGGTAATTTTGCATTTTAGAATCAATTACTAAGATTTTATTCCCTTCCTCACGTCTATTCCCCACTCTTCACGTTTCTTTTCCTCTCTCTCCAAACATTTCAGTTTCAAAAGCTCTCCATTCCTTCTCTCGCCGCCGATTCGATTCCTTGCGATTTTCAGACTTCTAGTTCAATTTTTCGAAGGGTTTGCAGTTGTTTTGAAGGTAAGTTGTAATCTCGTTCGGTTGTGTGTTCGAAGTTTCGATTTGTAGGTAGTTTCCAGTTTTATAGGGTTTATGAAGGTTTAATTTGCGGTTTTTCTTTCGATTTTTGCAACTTCAATATATGTTTTTTGTTGTTCTGTGATGGTTTTTTGGGTTGATGTTGCGTGTTTTTCATATATGTTTGCACATTGGTGTTTTTTGTTGTGTTCGGAACATGATTGTGGCCTTTTTTTCATTTGCTTATGGTAGTTGTTAGAGTTCTTTGTTTAGTTTGTTCGAAATAATACATTGGCTCCATCGCAATTCTATTATTTATGTCGATTTTGTTGGAATATTTATGATGCTTACATAATTGTATACCTCTGCTTATGTAATTGTGTAACTCGCTTATGAAGTTATTAATATTTACATGCGAAGTTTTAGATTTTTGTAACAGGCATCATTTGGTATGAGCACCTTTCTCCTGCCTTTTTGAATATTTCTTTTATATTTGTTCATGCAATATAATTACATTGTTTTGCGTATGATAATTGTTGTGCATGTATAGTATAACATTCCCCGCTTGTGTACTACACTTCATATGATGCTTGTATAATATAGATGTATTGCTTATATAATATATATGTGCAACTTATGTATAACCTTTTGCTATTCTAAGTTAGTACTAGTGTTGCATGTGTAGTATTTATTAATTGCTTATGTAGTTGAAACTTTGTGCATATGAAGTTGTTTTGATGCATATGTACTGTGACTTTTGCAGCGCCAGATTTTTGTTCAGTACGTTTTGTCCAAAGGTTGTACGTTGGCTGCACGTTTTATACAGAACTCTAAAGTGTTGAGGTTGACTATGGACTGGAGGGACAATGAAAATAAGGTGGATTGCGGTGTTTTTGCCATGCGCCACATGGAAACATACATGGGCGGAGGCATGAGGAATCGATAATGGTTTGATGGCACGCTTATCCATATTATGGCGGTAAACGCTGCGCCGCTATTGCTTTGGCTGACATGAACGAACTCAAGGCGAAGAATTTGCTCGAGGCAAAAAAGTACAAATGGATGAAGTAGTTGTAGGATTTTGAATTTGATATTGTAACTCTATTTCAAACAAGATACCTTGATGTGTTTTTTTGTTTTATGTTGTCATGTTGCAAATCTTTTTATAAACATGTAGGTAGGATCGTACATTTTCTATTTTTTGGGTAGGTACGATATTTTTGTGTAAAGTATATATTAGCATTGCGGTACAAATTAAACAATTGTAGGTACGATATTTTTGTGTAAATAACATTTATTTTGATGCATGTGTAGATGTGCAATATAACAATGATTAAATAGATATGTTGCTTGTGAATTATAATTTGTATGCATATGAAGAAGCTTCGTTAGTGCTTACAAAGAGATAATCTGTTATTTCCAAATAATTTTTCTTATATCATCAAAGCATTCATACATTTTGCAATTCTTGCTTATGTAGTACATATTTGTTGCATATGTAATATATGGGGATGCTTATGTATAAACTTTTTGGATTTTTAAGCTAAATGTATATGTGTTGCATACGAAACGTTCATACATTGCTTATGTACTTGAAGTTTATTGCATACGAAGTTTATCACCAGAGCGATTCAAAAACATAGTTTGTAACTAAATATCCATGTATAACGTCTAAGGAAATAAAGTAATGAAAATTATTATAGAGTCTTGTGCTACGCTTGCTTGCCGAGGTTCGGCTATTGTGGTTCCCAATGTCTCCACACTTCCCGCAATGTCTCTCTAGCTTTTTGCTTGCCTTGATTGCTTTCTCTTTTTGGCTTTTAACATGGCTACCACTACACTTATTCTTGGCCTATTTTTGTGGCAAAACTTGAACCTGTAGTTGTGATGTAGTCCCACCAAAGTCCTCTAGCAACGCCTGCTTGTTCAATATACCGGATTAATCCCTTGTTGCATGAGTAACAAGCGCTTGTGGTCTTGAATGATTTTTCCCAAAGATTCCAAAATTCTTTGTTGCCTTTTGTAATCCTTGCACAACAATGGAAATCGAGACCATATTTTTGTAATGTTGTATCGACTTTGTACCCACTTGTGCGGTGATAAAGTGATCCGATGTGTTTACAAGCAAACATAACAATATTACATAAGCGAAACGCCTTTCTTCATAAACTATCATATTTTCATGAAACACACATGTGTTTACAAACAACATAACAATACTACATAAGCGGAAACGCTTTCATAAGCAACAAATTAATTATTCACATGCATGATTTTTGAGAGCATGTTTTCATGATAATTTTTGCATTTTTTAACACTCTAACGAAGTAATGCTTTTCATAAGCGAGTATGACGATACTACATAAGCGAAAACCGTTACCTTCATATGCGGATATATGACTACGAGTTTTGTTGAGAGTTTTTTAGAATTATGAATTGCGTTGCGATTAGCTATCATCATATTGTTCATCTATAGAATATGATCAATATCATACATACCTTTTCCAAGTGATGTATATGATCATTCTTCAAATATGTTGTCCATCTCTTCGCATGCATCATAATATGCGATTGATTCTCCACAAAATTATGCAAAGAAAAATAGTGTTCTATTCAAGTTAGGGAGGGTTGGTTCGCGTTATATCATGAAAATCGTTCGTTGAAGAAGAAGGAAGGAGATCTATTCACGCCGATTTTTCTTTGGATCGATTTGGAGATATTGTGCGTGATTATAAAAGTTAACAGAATCCATTTTTGTTGGGTAATTTTGTAGGATTACTAATTTACCCATTCCTCTATTTTCCAAAGATTTAATTTATAATTTTAGCTCTAAAATCACAGCCATTAGAAAATCTAGATATGTGGCTAGGATTGGTCCCTATGGACTCACCCTATGAGGTGGTCTCACATAACCCCTCCCTATTCATATATATATAGGGGAGGATAGCAATGAGACCACATATTATAGTGAGACAATGTGGATTCATGCCAACCCTCCTTATTTATATCAATGACTAAGATAAATAGGGGTTAAAATTACATTAAACATTTAATTAAGGCAAAATAAGGGTATAATTGTCAAAACAAACATGTGGGGACCATCCAAATATGGAATCGATTATTAGGAGAGAGAAAATCACGTGGGAAGAGAGAAAATCGCGAGAACATCGCTACCGGGAGAGAAAAATCACGCATGTGCTCGCCATGCGAAGATGTTGTACACTTATCATATATTTGTTGTATACTTAACACTATTTTAATGTATGTTTAACATAATTTTACTTGCATATTAAAATGGTCAAAACAAAAACATGTGGGGACCGTGAATTAAGGAATCAATAATAGATAGAGAGAGAATCGCGCCCATTAACATGTGAGGACCGTGGATTAAGTAAATCGGTTGTAGAGAGAGAAAAATCACGCTCATTATTGTCTTCGTATATTTAACATATATTTAACATCCAAATATGGAATCGATTATTAGGAGAGAGAAAATCACGTGGGAAGAGAGAAAATCGCGAGAACATCGCTACCGGAGAGAGAAAATCACGCATGTGCTCTGCCATGCAGTATGTTGTACACTTATCATATATTTGTTGTATACTTAACACTATTTTAATGTATGTTTAACATAATTTTACTGCATATTAAAATGGTCAAAACAAAAACATGTGGGGACCGTGAATTAAGGAATCAATAATAGATAGAGAGAGAATCGCGCCCATTAACATGTGAGGACCGTGGATTAAGTAAATCGGTTGTAGAGAGAGAGAAAATCACGCTCATTATTGTCTTTGTATATTTAACATATATTTAATGTATGTTTAACATCGTATATTTAACATATTTGTACTTTGCATATTACAATTGTCAAACAAAAATATAAGTATACAACAAAACACATATAAGTATAAGTATACAACAACATAAATACATACATCAAAAATTAACTACTTATACAAAGATAACACATCTAAGTATACATCAAAAATATCTAAGTGTACAAAGAATCCATCCATATCAAAGATCGTCTTCTTCACCAATCCTCCGTCTACAACAACAACTACACCACTCCATCAACCGAAAAGCAGTCAGTCAATAGTCTCTTTATTAACAAGAAATTTCAATCTCATTTTCCTTCTCCAACTTGAATCATAAAAATTCCCAAAAGGAAGAAAAAGAGAAAATATACAGAGGTTCGACACAATCCTCGGTTCCATAAAGCTCATGAACGAAGATATACAGAGGTTCGACACAATCCTCGACATGTCGGTGAAACTGAAAGGTTCGCCGATCAATTGAACAAAGGCGTGAGAATGTCAAAATCTTTTCAATCAAAATCGGGCCACAAACACCACATCTCCGATCTCGGTTGTTATGAGCGCAAACGAACACATATGAACCGATCAACTCCTCCCCGCACTTGAGAGAGCCATGGTACTTGCCATTAACAAGCACATCCTCAACAAAGCTATCAACGTTTGAGTCTTTCAAACACCTTCGAAAACAAAAGAAGATAGTTTTCAAGCCATTAAAAGCTAGACAAACTTGACTTTAATTTACAAATACAATCATAGTCACGCCCTTTAATATACACCACAAACACTATAAATAAGTAATGGATGAAATGGACCGATCAAAAAAAAAAAAAGTAATGGATGAAATGGGTTTAAGGATTAGAAGATCTCTTAAAATTGCTCTAGCATCATCACCATCATCAACGCCAATCGCGTAATCACAAGGGTTGTTTGTTGGATTTTATTTTCTTAAAAATAAAAGACATGTGAAAGTAAGGGGATGAATGGGATTAGGGGACCACATAATTGGGGGTGAAAACTCAAATGACCAACCTTGTCCTTTTCGATTTAAAATAAATAAAAATATTTATTAAATTGGGTAAATCTCAACCATCTAAAATTACAGATTTGTGGACAAGATTAGTCCACACTGTCTCACTTTAATTATGTGGTCTCATTTGATCCAATCCCTATATATATATATATATATATATATATATATAATTGTGATAAATAACTTTTCTGAACTTTTTTCTTACAAAATCAATTATCGGAAAAGATGTGCATGTTTTTTTTTAGCATCCTGAAAGAGGTGTGTCGGTGGGGATAAAACATATGTGGAAACCTGAAAATTTGAGTAATAAATCACTTACGCCACGCTCGATCCTATATTTCTTTTGGTTCAACTTAAATTCAGATTGACTCTTGTTCTTGGACTTAAATTAATGAGCAAGATTGGTCTATTTATAGCCACCTTGAACAACATACCTTTAACAATATACCTATTTTTTTCTTTTTAACTATTCCCAAATGCACACTCACGATTAATCGAACTCTAGGGCCCTAACCTCTCCCTACTAAGGACGGAGAGGCGATACCACTAGGCCTAGGGGGCAAATGAACCAAGCCGCTCGTGAGCTATTCGGAGCTCGATTCGATAAAAGCTCGTTTGAGTTCATTTAGTGAGGCTCGTTAAAATAAACAAACCAAACTCAAACTTAGAGATATTCGGTTCGTTAGTTCTTGAACAGGCTCGTTAGTAAGCTCGTGAATAGGCTCGATAGTAAGCTTGTATAAATTAAACCAATAATTTGACTTTAATTTTAATTTTTCATATTTTTACTTATGATAATATAAAATATTTCAATAAACTTATTTGTTTGAATAAAATTATAAGTTTTAGTAAATATATGATGCGTATTAGATATATATAATTTTTTTTTGTAATAAATTGAAGAATAATTTAATTTATAATTAATATTTACTAAGCTCGTTTAGGCTCGATTAAGATCGAAAAAGTTCGTGAGCCATCAATATGTTCGATAAATTCGGGGCTCGAGTTCGACTCGATAATAAACGAGTCAAACTCAAACACTCAAAATTTCATTTCGATTCGGTTCGATTGCGGCTCTAACTAGGCCCATTGGTCATCGTTTAACAACATACTTTCAGTGTTTACAAAAATGAAAATTAAATTTGAAAGAAGGCATCAATTTTTTGATGATGTCAATCTACTTCCTAATATATCGTAGCCCTATTACTGTCATTTCATCATTCTATCTAGTATTTTATCTTTGCACTCTCAAACTACCCTTTCTTTTTTCAGTTATTTGAGAACTTATATCAAAACCAATTATAGAAATGTTGTCTAGCTCATATATTAGTTTGAAATAGTTAATGGGATGATTAAAAAAATGTCAGATAAACTTAATAATATAACAAAGAAAAACAACACGAGCTTCGGACTAATTACAAACAAAAAATAGAGATTTTTGAAAATTACAAAAACCTCCTTGAGATTTAATTCGATATAATATTCTCATTTTATAAGCAAAAAAATACCTAAAAAAATCCTGTTATTTATAAAAGTATTACAATTACCCCCTTAAATTTAAGACAAAATCATATCCGAGGGAGCTTTTTGTAATTTTGAAACATCTTTGGATTTTTTTATAATTAGCCTAAATCTCATAGTTCTATATATTCATTAATGCACAATATTCGTGTAATTATATTGACATATGGAAAGACGGGGTAGTATTCATTAAAAATGTAAAAACGTAATAAATAAAAATTAATTTTAATTTGAGAAAAATAATATAATCATAATATAGTATCATCTCAAGATCAAAATCAATCAACAATAAGTGACAAGTCATTCAAGCTCACATGCAAGTTTAAAAAGTCACAAATTTTCCAATTTGAGGCAAGTCCTCCTCATTGTCCATTCCACTATGGTTTGGGTTTTCTTTCACGTATCAATCAAGTGAAATTTGATTCTAACAACTGCTTAATGTTTCATTTTTAGACTGAATACTATTATTGCACGACAAAAGTTGAACATTGAATCGTTTATGATTTACATGTAAAATTACTATATGGCCCACATACAAATAATTAAAGATTTAATTATTTAAATAATAAATTTTAAATATATAATTAATGGTTTAAATAAATAATTTATCGAGATAAATTTTAAATTGGACATTTAAGAGGTGGTTTTACATTCCACCTCTACACACGTTGATAGAACATGTTTGAGAATGTTTTACGCTGACGCTTATTGGTAGATAATCGCTCAAGAAAAACGGCCCTCTCTCTCGCCTATAATAGAACCCAATTAGAACAAGAAAATCTATCATTTGAAAAATTATGTTCGTAGGATTAACGAAGGCCAAGAGAGAATAATGCTCAAGAAACCGCCCTCTCTCGCCTATAATAGAACCCAATTAGAACAAGAAAATCTATCACCGAAAAATTATGTTCGTAGGATTAACGAAGGCCAAGAGAGAGAAAGTGGTTTCTTCCATCTTCAACAAAGAAAGACATGGCTGCTCAAGGTTAGTACCTAATTATGATTTAATTGTGAAAATCATGAAGTTCAAGATCCGGGATTAAATTTATGTTTTATGTATGTCTGAAAATTATACTTACATGTGGTATCGTAGTCCGGATTTAAGAACTCGTGATTTTCGATTAAGATTATCAAATCTGCGGATTGTCGAAAATTTTCTGCTACAAACTATGTTGATTTATGAATTTCAATATCTTGATATTTCGCTGGAGTTATCCCAATTAGTGAAAAGTACATGATTATTCTCATATGTATAATATTTCCGTTGCAAGTTACAGACTTGATTATAATTATGCTAATTCAATTTGATTTGGGCCTGAAGTATTTGAGTAGTCAATTTCCGTATGAATATTTATGGCTTCTCAAGATTTTGTTTTATCCACAATTATCTTATCATGATTGAATCCTGCAAAAGTTTGAATATATAATATTAGTTGCTTTCTTCTGCATTATATTCATCCTTTTCATTCATATATGGGTATAAATGTCATAATGTGATTCCCACTTTACCATTAAATTATTGTTTGAAGTGTGTTATTATTTTACTCTTCAAACTATCTGAAGTCCCATTTGGATAACTTATATGCATGATTAAAGAATGACTTCATGATGATCTTTTTGTATGCAAATGTATATATATTATGCCAGATTATGTTTTTTCTTTAAGTTAATTAATGATAATCATATGGAGTTTACTTATATCTTGGGATTTCAAACTCGGTGTGCGTACAATGCAATTATGATTTATTTGTAATTCAAATACTTAGGTTTGTATTTGAAATTTACGTGATAGATGATTAGTTAGTCATCAAAGTGGCATAATCATTAAGTCTAACTTATTGTATATTGTTATTATTTAATTTGATGTCTATATTATGAATAATTTGTTAGGCAATATAGTAGCCAAATTATAAAGTATTTATAGATGTTAAATTAAATAATTTTTCAATTACCCATGATTATGTGATGCTATTAATCAAAATGACATTATGATATTTTGTAGTAAGTATATTGAAGTTCATTGATTATAGAATATTCATGGGTCGCCCAAAGGTTGATCAATTATTTTTATAATCAAGAACATAACCGTAGATAATTAACATACTTGGTTAGATATATTTAGTATATCCAAAGATAACGAGCATGTATAATTTGAGTATATTCAATTACCAATCAAGCGAATTTAATTTTAGCATCAATTACGTTTAATGCGATGCATTGTTGGATCACCCAAAAGAGAACTTCAATGTACATTTATTCTCTCATCGAATCTATATTATGTAATCTCAAAGCATTAATGTATCAATCAACTCTTTTAATTGCGCACCTATTCCTGTTTCTCTTCATTCGCATGCTTCATCCATTCCGAGTGTATAATGGGCTTAACCTGCGAATGGTTCGAGCAAATACAATTTCACCTTGGTGTCTTGGATCTTGACTTAGCACTTCAAGTTGAGAAACCCATGCTATTATCGACACTAGCAGTGATGTTGAGAAATCGATCCACACTTTGCACGGGAAAGATCAAATGCAGACCGAGCTGATGTTTATGCGAATGAGTATAGCAAACAACATCAAGTCTACCCTTCCTCACACTAAAAATGCTAAGGAGTTCATGAAATTAGTAGGAGAGCGTTCTCAAATGGCGATAAGTCTCTTCTTTGGGGACATTGATGGCTACTTTGACCACCATGAAGTTTGATGGTTCTCGTAGCATGCATGAGCACGTCATTGAAATGACAAACATTGCGGCAAGACTTAAGTCCTTAGGGATGAACATGGATGATAACTTTCTCGTGCGGTTTATCTTAAATTCACTTTGCCCTCCGAGTATGGTCCATTCCAAATGAACTATAACACCATGATTACATTGGATACTCCTTTAATTTCATTAATGGATGTTTCGGTTTGTTCAAACAAAGCCTTCTTATTGGTTACGTGTTCTTAATGATAGCCTATATAAATTTAGGCTTGATAATCTTTTTGCGGAGACTCTTTTGACCTGCATCATAATGTTGGAACTAAACGTGGTTTAGTGAATGAAAATTCTGCTTACTTGTGGCATAAACATTTGGGGCATGTTTCCAAAGAAAGGTTAGAAAGATTGGTAAAGAATGAAATCCTTCCGGATTTAGATTTTCTTGATCTTGGTATTTGTGTGGTATTTGTGTGGATTGTATTAAAGGAAAACAAACAAAACACAAAAGGAGCCACTCAAGCACACATCTTCATGAAATAATACACACCGATATTTGTGGGCCTTTTGATGTTTCCTCTTTTGGAAAAGAAAAGATATTTTATCACTTTTATTGATGATTATTACATGAAAAATCTAATTCAAGAAATGCCCTCGAGGTATTTGTTAATGAGGTTGAAAAACAACTAGATAGAAAAGTGAAAATTACCGGATCGATAGAGGTGGTGAATATTATGGAAAATATAATGAATCCGGGCAATGCCAAGGCCCATTTGCCAAATTCCTTGAAAAACGTGGCATATGTGCTCAATACACTATGCCAGGTACACCACAACAAAATGGTGTAAGCGAGAAAGGCGTAATCGTACTCTATGGACATGGTTAGGAGTATGTTAAGTAATTCGTCATTACCCACATCATTGTGGATGCATGCACTTAAAAGCGCCATGTATCATTAAACAAGATTCCTAGTAAGTCGGTTCCTAAAATTCCTTTCGAGCTTTGGGTGGTAGGAAACCTAGTTTGAGGCATCTGCATGTTTGGGGTTGTCCGACATAAAAAGAGCGTATAATCCACAAGAAAAGAAATTGGATTATAGGACAATCGATGTGGTTACTTCATTGGTTATCCTGAAAAGTCCAAAGGGAGAAGTTTTATTGTCCTAATCATAGTACACGAATTGTTGAAACTGAAATGCTAGGTTCATTGAGAATGGTGAAGTTAGTGGGAGTCAAGAACCACGAAAAGTGGACATTCAAGAAGTTAGAGTGCAAATTCCTTTGCCTATAACTTCTTCTAAAGTTGTTGTTCTTCTAATTATTGAATGTTAATGTTGGACAAGAACAACAAATTAATGATCAAGTCACCCACAATGAAGATAACATTGATGAACCTACAATAGTAAATGAACCACAACAGAAAGCATTAAGAAGGTCGATAGACAAAGACGATCGCTATCTCTCGATGATTATGTGGTTTATTTACAAGAGTCGAATTTGACTTAGGAATTGATGATGATCCATTTCATTTTTACATGCCATTGAAAATATTAATTCTAATAAATGGTTTGATGCCATGAAAGATGAGCTAAAATCTATGGAACATAATGAAGTCTGGGACCTTGTTGAATTGCGGGCTCGAAGGTTGTAAAAGAGTTGGATGTAAATGGGTCTCTAAGACCAAACGTGACTCAAATGGCAACATCGAACGATACAAGACTCGATCAAGATTAGAAAGTTGGCACCCTATTTTCTGTGTAATTTAACTTATAATAGATAAGGCTATTTAAGCTGAGTTGAAGTCGACTAAGTTGAAGATTACAAGACTCGATCAAGATCGAAGTGAAGACCCAACTCGTGAGGCGGTGTGTGTAGGTCCCAAGGGGTGTAAGTGTAAGGTTTAGAAGGGGGGTTGAATAAACCTTACCAAATTTTCGATTTAGGCCTTTTAAATCTCTGAGTTCTACACAAATGTGTCCTTGATGGACAGTCGAATTAGTCACTCAAGAGAGTTAATCTCTCAACTGTGACTCAAATTTGAGCTGTTAGTAGAGTAACTCAAATTTGGCTATAATTTGACTTAGTCATGGTTTTGTTTTCAGGGAAGACTTAACACCCTTAAGTTTGATTAAGCAAGTTTTTAAAGATTGATTTAGTACTTATAGATTATCAATTGGATAGCAAATTTATCAAGAGATATAAGCAATTAAAAGTGCGAGAAATTTAAATCTTGAAATGTAAATGACACAATAAAGTTTTTATAGAGGTTCGAAGATGGGGTAATTCTTCTACTCCTCTCTTCTCCAACTCCTGGAGGAGGAATCCACTAAGTATTGATCGGTTTACAAAGTGGTAACAGTCCGGATACAAGTCTTGATCACAACAGCCGACTTGATCCTTTGGGACTCGATGCGAGACGCCTTGATCACTCACCAAATGCTTCTCGTGCGACTCAGCTTCTTCACAGGGCAAAGCTGCCTTGCTACTACACTCACTTGCTCAAGCACTTTGGATTTGATCACGAAGCCCTCCAAACGCTTAAGACTTGGTTCACCCTTGAACCTTTCTACAATCCTTCTTGGAATGTAGACCCCTTGTTTTCGATAGTTTCCTCTTCAACTCGATTGAAGTTCTCTCTCCTTCACGAGGTAAGTGTTGGATTGATGTTCTTCGAGATGTAGGCTTGAGGATTGAGAATATTTCAATTTTGATAAGCTTGTAAATCTCACGTGTGTGTCATCCACGCATCATTTTTTTCAATCAAACTCCTCAGCCTTTTATAGTGAACTTTCAAAAATTTGCCCGTTGAAGAGATAGGCTCATTTTTGAAAATCACTTTGCGATCGTTGGTTTGCACTTCTTGGAATTGCCATTTCCTCGTATGAAATGTTTTATCACCTTTTCGAGTTCGACACGGTGTAGTGCTTCCCATTGGTTCATTTCTTTGCACGCTTACGGGGTGAGCACTCCAAGAAAGGTAGTATGAAGATATTACTTGTTTAAGTAAATCTCTTGATTTACGTACAACGGTTCTTTTTCGATTATCTCGACTTGATTGCATTTCCTCGCTTTCCCCAGGTGACTTAGAGTCGACTTCCAATCATTGGATGACTCTTGTCACTTCAGACTTGAGACTTGTCTTCTCTTGAGTTGACTTGACT